>KQ464094.1:418335-451100 GCA_001304625.1 Trametes sp. AH28-2
TCCCAGTCCTTCGTGACGACTTGAGGCCACTGGACCGGATCGTATATACCGTACCGGAAGTCTTCGCATATGTCTACTCTGATAAGGCCGACGTGAGGCTGCGGGACGTAGTCCATGTTCGGCGTCGTGACGGTGTATTCGGTCCCCTCGAGGCGTGCCATAGCCTGAGCGTCGTGCCACGCGAAGAAATCTATACAACAGGTCAAGACCAGAAACCGTCTGAGCGCAGTTTTGTTTCATTACCTTTGTCCGTGTGCGACGAGGCGTGGACTGTCCCGACCGTGCGGGAAGGTGAACTCGTACGAGGCGCTCTGCGGGAGCTCATGACGGGCGAAGGATGTATAGTAGGATTTACTGTAAGGTCGAGAAGATATTATGTACGCTAACTAATGTATACGAGACGACGACGGGTTCGTGGAGGGCCGGACGGGGTGCTTGAGGTACGCTCGACCCAAAGGAGGAGCGTCTTGATCACCCGAGAGGACTCAAAGTCGTTCTCGGCGTAATCGCAAGCCTGCTGGTGAGTCTGATTAGCAGTCTGCAACGCAAAGGACGGTTAGTAAACGGGCGCGGTGGTTGCGGGGCTGGCGTGCTTACATGACACCGCAGAGACGATGTTTTGAGGAACGAGACACGAGACACGAGACCCGAGACACGAGACACGAGACACGAGAGCAAAGACAATCTGAAAGGAGAACATTAGTACTCAGATGTTATCGATGGCGCCCTCGCTTGCTTACCACGAAACCCCAGAGACCGCGATCAGACAGGGAGAGCACAACACGAGAGCAAACGATCGCCTGCAGGTCCTCGACAAGATCAGCATTCGCATGTCACAGCTCAGGCTCGCGCACTTACGAGAGAGCCAGAGACTGGGAGAGAGCGGGGAAGAGGCCGTTGCACGAACTCGGCAGTCTGAAGAACGCAAGGCAGGGGTTAGTTTTCGAGGACGGGCGTTGAAGGGCTCGTGTCCTTACAAGATGACCAAGATCGCGCGCGAGAGGACGACCAGGGAGACGCAAGCGAGACTGAGGGAGACTGCGCGAATGTGAGGCCGTCTACCCTCGCTGATCTGCGAGCGTGTTCGTGGGCGAGAGGTGGAGGATGGCGTTGAAGACGGGTGAGCGTGAGGGAGATAGGGGAGAAATGAGGGACGAGAGGGCGATGGGCGATGGGCGAGGATGCTGAGGAACGAGTGGGTGCGAGGCAGCAAAACGACGAAGTGTTAGGCGCCCGCTTGTGAAGTTCTGCTAACGGGACCTCGACGTTCCCGTTATGCTGACTTCTTGAATTTCTGGCGGAGACTCACGGGTATTTAGATTCACTTAGAGCTGAGTTGTTCGGGGTGTAGTTACGATTACATCTGCTCGAACTGTATCCGACGTTCTGGACTTCGTGCACGCCAAGTCTCGCGCACCCTGTGGCAGTCGACGTCCCTCATCTCTCCACCCTTCCTCCCTCACACTCTCCGCTTGACTCACCACACCGTCGTCCATCTACAAGCGAGCAGCCCAGTCACCAGTCAACGGTAAGCTCGACGTTATCGAGAATTGAACCCTGTTCGCTAACTCTGATACCTCTAGACACGCGTACGCGAGGGACTTGGGTAACAGCCACGTCGAGAGGTGGAATAGTATGGATTGCAGGCCTAGGACCGGGGTGAATTGGGCTGGCGAAGGGCATAGAACGTACGTGGCATATTCCCTCCGCAGACTGACCGTTCTCGCTCGCAGGGCCATACACGCCATCGCGCGCAAGACATATTCCATTTCCCTTACCCCCTACCTCCCTTACCCCCTACCCCCTACCTCCCTACCCCTACATTCCGCGTGGTATCCCTTACCTCGCACCCCTCCCACTCCCTCTCCGTGGCCGGACTTTGTGTCCCGCCTGGGCGACTCGAACGACTTTGAGTCCTCGAGTGCCCGAGTGCCCGCTTGGCGCACGATTTTGCCCGACGCATGGCAGATTCGATCTGCCCTTGCGTTGCAGGCCTGCTCCATCGAGATTGGCAGCTGCTCCGCCTGATCGACGACGATACGGGCACGCATTGTGCTTGTTCCAGAGTGCTGGGTGTGGCAACCTTAGCCGCGGACGATCAGGTCATTGTCCCAGCTTTCCATAAAAGCTGGCACGTCAGAGGTATACTCGATCTCTCATTTCTCGCGTCGCTATGGCTGACGGACGTGTCTCTTCCATTGTACAGCGCTATCTCCCACCTCGAAGTCGCCTCAATCGCGCGCTGCACGCATGCCTCTTTGGCGCGGGGCATATTGCCCAACCAAGCTACGGACAGACGAACAGGTACACGGTCGGAACGGTTTTCGAAATCGTAAGTTCCAGAACGCACAGACAGTCTGTCATTTGACTAACCGATGCTCAGTGTTTGAACAGGGAGAAGTGTGGCTACCACGGCTCCCAGCTCGCCGAGCAGATGTCACCGCGCGACACGCGACACTGCTTCCAGGAGCTGGCCAACCTGCAGCCTCCAGGCTACGGCGACGCCGACTTCACGCGTTTCTGCACTCAGCAAGGTCGCGAAGGCGCACAGGGCGAGATGGAACCTCCGGTCGTGTCGCTCCCGCAAGCTGGCCCATGGCGACTACTGTTCCCCAATAGTTCTGCTAGCAGACGAGCTCGGGCAGGCGCTCGAGCTCTCCCCGCAACTCCTACCCTCCGCAATACGCCTGCCAATACCCGTTCTGGATCTCTGGGCCGACCGAAGAAGACCAGGCGCGACGTGAACATCTATGTGTATCTCCTTGTCAGTACGCTCCTCCCGCTACTCATGCAACGCGCTAACACGCCTCTAGGACGGACTACCTCCCACCCGAATCGTTGCAGAGGGTTTATTTGACGGCGGCGTCATCAGCTTCAGGCTCGGTCAAGAAGCCGTCAAGGACGCCTTAGCCGCACACCCTCACGGCGGCAACCGCGTGCGTTTGGAGATGTGGAGCGACGTCGCAGGCGGCTGCTTCCTGAAATGTCCTCGCAATGACACCCACAGCCTGCTTCCCGGGGAAGGACGACTCTACCGCAAGCTCGGCGTATCCAACCTTGTCGATCTCGACCTCTACAAGTTTCTCGTACTACCGGAAATTTCTCGTCAACTGCCCAGCCTGGCGACATACGCTGCGCAGGACCCCGCGCCGGGGCCTTCGGTCATCAACCCAACGGGGATCTCGCGCGAGGCGCGCCCATCAAAGCGGCCCCTCTCGCCTCTCCCTAGATCCTACAAGCGGCTTCGAGCTTCCCCCGATGGGCAGTCCGCAAGCCAGGTTGCAGCGTCGGCGCGGCAGCGACGAGTTCATGAGGTGATTGATCTCACGTACAGCGACTCGGAAGGTGATCAAGTGAACGGTCTCATCGAGATATCGGATTCAGAGTAGATGTACATGACTACGATATTAGAAGCGCAGTCCTTCACGACTATACTACTCTCATGTACTATACACAAGGCTCCCTGTAAACGCACTTAGCTACCAAACGCGCCCATACGGCGGGAGACGTGGCACATGCCTGCACGCGTTGTAGATGCTCTGGATGCGCCGCACAGGTTCCGGACGCGTCAGACACGGCGAGGACGCGTCGCACACGCCGAGAACGCGTCGTACTCGCCGAGGACACGTCCCACACGCTGAGGACGTGTTGCACACCTGCCTGACGCGTCGTACACGTTCTGGACGCGTCGCACACGTCCTGGATGCGTCAGACACGCCGAGGACGCGTCGCACACGCCCCGAACGCGTCGCACACGCCCCGAACGCGTCGTACTCGCCGAGGACACGTCGCACACGCCCTGGACGCGTCGTACTCGCCGAGGACACGTCCCACACGCCGAGGACACGTCCCACACGTCCTGGACGCGTCGTACTCGCACTGGACGCGTCGTACTCGCACTGGACGCGTCGTACTCGCACTGGACGCGTCGTACTCGCACTGGACGCGTCGTACTCGCACTACTGGACGCGTCGCACTGGACGCGTCGTACTCGCACTGGACGCGTCGCACACGTCCTGGACGCGTCGTACTCGCCGAGGACGACTGGCATACGCCCGGGAAGCGTTGTATGCGCTTAGCTACCACAGACAATGAGCGGAGCCCGTTCCACGCGAGCACGCCTTGGTGCGCGGCGTCGGGGAAGCACAAGACGTGTTGGACAATGGCCGGACGCATCGCACCCAGCCAGAACAGTGGAATCAGCAGGACGCTTGGCTTGGCTAGCCAGGATCGATGGAGTATGGTCCGGGATAGTGACCCATTGTGCAGGCTTCCTGTATTGTGTAACACCAAACCAACCACCGCGACCCTGCAAACCAACATCCCGCCCTCGCTCTCTTACCGCAGCTATCGACATCTACGACGCCGTCAGTCTCTTCGAACCACTTCAGTGCACGCAACGCTCGCCCTCCCTCTGTTGCAATGTCTCAGTCGCCCTCAGAACACCACGCCGGCTATGCTACATCGGAGGAGTCTGTTGCTCCTCGGCCGCCTAAACGTCTACGCAAGCGCGATGTCGTGCTATCCGCTTCCGAACCGGACGACGAACAGCCGGACGACGAACCTCTACGTCCCAGTCCCGGCCCCGCAGTGCTGAAGAAGAAGCGTCAGAAGACGCGTGGAAAAGCCAAAACGAAGGTCACTGAGCCTCTCACCGACGAAGACGAGGGCGACAGCGATGATCACCGTGCCCGGGGTGTCAAGGCGCGAGCCGTGCGTCTCCCCTGGAACTCGTTCCCGGAGGCCAAGGAACATCTCTTGAAGTGCCTGCCGGAGTACCAATCTCGTCCCCTACAGGGCCCGAACTCCCAGCCCAGATGGGCGAAGGAGGTCGGTGAATACATCGTAGCGAACTTCACTTTTCCTAAACACAGAGCCGAGGACGTCCGCAACGTATGTAGCTCATCATGCCAGGTGTATGCGTGCTGACTGTGGCTACAGGCGGTCAAGAACTGGTTCTCGAACCACAAGCGCGACACTGTCCCCGCACAACCAGTCGCGTCCGAAGAGCAGAAACCGACGAAGCTCAACGGCCTATTCGCCAACATGAAAGGGCGCGCCCCTTCGGCTCAGTCGCTCTGGGCGAAGGCCAATCACGACCTCGTCGAGGAAGCCCGGAACGGAGGCGACATCGGCAAGCGACAACAGGTCGTCGCCGAATTGTTTGCGAACCTGCCCGCCGAGGAGCAGGAGGTCTGGAAGGTGAAGGCGAAGGACGCGAAGGACGCGCGGAAGAACGATCCAGACCAGTGCTTCCAGTACGTTACCTATGCTTATATACTGCACACGCACTGACGGAGTTGCTTCGCAGCAACCAAGATGGCTTCGGGGATGTACTCGCTGCGAGCTTACAGGAGCTCAGTGGGTTTGGGCCTGAACAGATCGGCAACGCGATCTTCAGCGTGAAGTATGCCGTGCGAGCTCGCGATGGGACAGTCGAGACAAACGAGTACGTAACTTGTATGAACAGACAGCGTCCTCGCCACTGATATACGCGTTCAGATTTTGTACTGGAGAGACCGTGGACGGCACGTATTTCGTCGACTACGAAGGCGGTACACCTGCAGCTGAACAATCGCGATGGGTACACTATGCCCGTGCGGCACTACGTATGTCATCTGTACCGAAGTTGACGGCCTTACGCTGACGATTATACAGCTCCTAATCCGCAGCGCCGAGACAAACGATTTGAGTACAACTCGGCCGGGAAGCCGATCCTCCCGCCTTGGAACGACGACTGGAACCGCTCGCAGGCAGGCGACTTCTTAACAGCATACCTCGAAGCTATGTGGGGTAAGTGTGCAACGTGTACAGCATGGACGTCGTTATATATACTGATTCGACTACGTAGCTCATGCACATGATGGGAAGGTCACCAATCCCCTGAATCTGTCTTCACCCGACGCTTCGCAGCACCTGCCGGTCGACTGGAAGGACCTCAAGGACCCCGCAGATCTGAACATGGCCAAGATCGTGGCTCTGCATGCGCGTCTCTACGATGCTCAGAACACGGAGCATGCATTTGGCTTTCTGGCCGATGCGCATGCTGAGCAGTTACAGACACCTTCGACGCCTACTTTCAGACGTGTCACCGCCTTTGTGTCCCCGGCACGCGCCAGTCGAAGCACGACTCCCCGTCAAGCCGCCCCTACAAGAATGCACTCAGAGCTTCATGTGCCCTCTTTGCCCACCATCCCCGAGGCCCCCAGTGAAGGCGCCCCGGCATCCAGTACGCTCAAGTCAACATCCCCCGCAGAGCCTCGCAGGCAGGCCTTCGATTTGCCTCCTATTGCTAGCCTCGCGGCGTACACGGATTCTGTGGCCAGCACACGGCAAAACTCGGAGCTTCCTCCGAGCTCGCAAGACGCCGTTTCGGGTGCAAGGATGATAGGCGCGGATGGGGACGTGCAAGAGAGACAGGGGACTGACAAGCTCGACGACGAGCTTGACGACGAGCAGGTAGACGAGATCGACGATGAACAGGAGGCAGTCGGCGAGGCTGAGACTCCACAGGAAGGTGTTGACCTCCAGGTGGAGGGCAGTGACGATCAGGCGAAGGAGAAGGAAGTCGAAGAGGAAGGGGACAACGAGGACGAGGCGGAGGGCGATGGCGATGGCGATGGCGATGGCGAAGGTGAGGACAACGGCGACGGGGTGGAGGGCGAGAGCGACGACCGTGACAAGGAGCCACGCCGTGTGCCGGTGAAGCGCAAACGCAAGGCTGCGTTCGGTGCTCGTCGTCGCAGTAACAAGAAGGCCCGTAGTGAGGCATCCGTGTCAGTTGACGGTGGCGAAAGCGAGGAGGAGACCGAGCCTGTCACTACAACACGACGCCGCCAGACCACGAACAACATGCCAGGACAGAAGACAGCGACACCCCGGTATGTATTGGCAATCCCTCGTGAGCGCATTGGCTTATATCCCGATAGACCGCGCCGCCAAACGGGGAGAACATCCTCAGCTCGCAACACGCGCTCGCAGGCCGACATAGGTAAACGCCTTACGCGTAATCAGGGTAAAGGGAGAGGTAAGAAGGCGTAGGGGCGACCAGTCGTAGCACGGTATTGTACAATCATGAATGATTATCGCAACCTTGGCACGTCTACAGGGTCCATTATGATGTATCATGGCTCGTCCAATAACACAAATGTCGCATCTTGATGAGGACATCACAACAAGTAGGGGGTCATTGTAGGCGATCATTGTTCATAATCGTCGCCTCAATGTCGCAGTATGTGGGCTTGCCATGAAGGGGACGCGATAATAGACTATGATAGACACCCACAAAGAACCTCTATAATGACGTTGTTATACCTCTATTTACCTCATGCGTGTTGTAATAACACATTTGCATTAAGTGAAGGAAATATATAATGAAAGAAAAAAAGTCTTGTGCGAGGGGGTGCCGTGCGCTATGGAGATCGGACATATACAATTGAGCGATGCCGTTGCAGGGTCAACACAGGGATACGTGCCTGATGCAGAGGTACCACCTCAGACTCCCGGTGAGGATATGTTGATTGAAACGGTGGGCTATACGGACGGCGATGACTCTCCGGTTGATCGCGAGATGATGACAATGAAAGCCCTATCACATTGTTTGCGTCGCAATCGGTTCGTCCAGTCTCAGGCGGGGTCGGATTTGGTACCAGATTTCGAGAACAGCGAGCTTTTGTCTTGGCTATTCCCGCATCTAGATCCGTGGGGCATCGGTGGGTTTCACCATAAGCAGCGCACGGTCGCGCTGAACCTGGATCAGCAATTGAAGTACCTCCTTGCAGTTGATGGCTCGCCGTTCCGTCGCGATCCGGACTTCGCCTTCGTGTATTACAACATCAGGCAGAAGAAAGCCGTGCTAGAATCTGTGACGTTCAGGGTACCCGCATCTCAGCGGGATAGAGTGGTAGCCGAACTGTTGCGTGTAAACGTGGACGTACTCGATAAGCTAGCAGCCGCATTTAAAGAGAACCCGCATTACAAGCCGCAGACGGAGGAGGAGACGTCTATTGTACGTCTATTGTTGAAAGTCAACACGCTGTCCCGTGATCTACCAGGCTCTACTGGTTACAAGATCTATCTGAGAAATCAGATCCGTGCTTTAATCAATCATCTGGGGACACCTACCTTGTTCATAACTCTGAATCCGTCGGATAGGGACCATCCCCTCGTTCGCCTCTACGCGGGACACGAAGTCGATGTTGACCGGGAGTTGCGCGGTGAGGAGTATTCACGATGGCGAAGAACGATTCTCGCCGCCCGCAGCCCGGCTGCGTGCGCACGCTTCTTCGATAAGATCATCCAGAACTTCATACACGTCCTGTTGCGATTTGGAAGACCTGGGAAAGGGTTATTCGGTAAATGTAATGCATTTTATGGCACGGTGGAGGCCCAGGGACGCGGCACCTTGCATTGCCATATGCTGATTTGGTTAGAAGGACATCCATCGCCTCAGCAGCTGCGAGACAAACTAGAGTCGTCGGAAACGTACCGTTCGCGAATGTTTAAGTGGCTCGAGTCGATCATAAAATGCGAGCTTCCTGGAACGGTCGAGGTTGTCAGCGAACAGACGGGACAACCACTGGCCAGACCGAAACACAGTGACGGGCGCGACAATCCTCATCCGGGCTCAACTGTTCCTCCTTCGTACTCCGCTTTTGAGCGAGCAGTAGACTTCGACGTTGCCTTCGACGCCTGTGTAAGCGATTTAGTGAAGGCTTTCAACTGGCATGAGCATAACCTCACGTGTTTCAAATACGTCCCCAACGGCACCATTCCGGAAAGCGCAGAGCATCGGGATGCTCTGTGCCGGATGCGTATAGACGGCAGTACGTGCCCAGCTACCCACCTCGATGCGGAGACTGGCGGCGTAGTTCTGAGGCGGTTGCATCCTCGTATTGCCAGCTATAACGATGTGGTGATGTTCGCGATACAGGCGAACATGGACTTGAAGTTTGTCGGCTCGGGCGAGGCAGCTAAGGCGTTGCTATATTATATCACCGATTATATCACGAAACCGTCCTTACCTATGCATGTTGGCATTGGTGCCTTGTCGTACGCTATTCAAAAGACGAACGAGAAGTTTCCGGCAATGCGGGAGCGATTAGAGGCAGGTAACACTAAGGGTGCATTAACTCTTACCGTCAATCGTATGATATCTCGCCAGGAGATATCTCACCAGCAAGTTATGAGCTACATGGTGGGCAGCGGTGATGTATACAGTAGTCATACCTTCAAGACGCTGTATTGGGGTTCATTTGACAGGCTGTTCCGGGCCCACTTCAAGGAAGGCGAAGACGTGCCCGGTGTGCGCCTTTCGGATGACTCTGCGAACGCTGCTGTGCATGACACACTACCTAACTCAGAGTCAGTACACGTCGATGCAGACGGCGATGCATTCATGAGCGAGTATATGGCGGTACCTCATGAATCGAACAGTGACGAACCAATGTACGTCTTGAAGCTAGGAGACGGCTCCATATCCGCGACGAACCAGCAGCAGGACTATGTCTACAGGAGCGTGGACGCAGTGTTCTCTTCGATGTCACTGTATGAGTTCGTTGGTATGACAGAGAAAACAAAGAGGAGTAAAACCTCGATCGACGTGGCTATATCCGACAGCACCGCACCCACGGCAGCAGATCTCAAGATTGACGGACAAGATAACCGTCCACTTGTGGCGCGGCCTCGTGGTCGTGTTGCGGAACCTAGGGGTATATTCTGTAGTGAGTCGCACACTCAGTATAGCACGCATATGATGCGAAAGCGAACCCAATGGACGATCCCCGTTGTTCTCGGCGATCGTATTCCGCGTTCCGACCGGGGTGAAGAAGAACGGGATTCCTGGGCGCGGATGATGCTGATTTTGTTTGTCCCGTGGCGTCAGCCGTCGGACTTGAGGGGTGAGAACGAGAGCTGGACAGCAGCCTACGATCGTCAAAGCGCTCAGATTTCGCCATTTCACGCTCAAGTCATAGCTAACATGAACGTACTATCTGAATGTCGTGACGCCCGCGATGCCATGAGAGATTCGCGTCGCGCCGAGGCGCTGACCTTCATGAAAGAGGGACTTCCTGTGAATCACGCTTCCGCTAGTGCTGAAGTGGACCCCGATCAAGAGTTCCAACTATTCGAGCGTGCCGATTCGTCGACGCGTATGAGAACGTCCTCGAATTGGCGTCGTCGCAGAGTGCATTGGACAACACCATTGGCACTCAAGCTAGACAGATGTTGGACGCTTGTTACGGCGCGCACGCGGATCCCCAGCGCAATATACAGCGCCAGGTGGCTGAAACCAATGCGGTGTCAGTTCCGAACGGTGGCGCACACACGTCGCGGCCGCGTAGCGGAGATGACGAACCTGCACTGATTCATCACTCGTCTATCATGCGCGTGCTCAAACGGCAGCGTCGACCTCAGTTCGACGACGAGGACGAAGATGCTACGCGAAGGAAGCGTAGGCGAGTTGCCGCCGTTGAATCTAACGTGACTGTAACGATCCTGAACAATGCACGTCCTCGTCACGACGATGGCAAGCCATCGAGTGACGTTGGAGACCCTGTAGAACAGATAATTGAGCAAGTGGTAGAGGAGATGGGGTTGACGACAAACATAGAACAGGAACGGGCGTTCAGGATTGTAGCGGATCATGTCCGTCTTGGTACAGAGCAATTGTTGATGTACATCGCAGGCGTAGGAGGTACGGGTAAGACGCACGTTATCAAGGCCGTCCTGCGTCTCTTTGAATTGCTGGGGCGGAGTCGGGAGATCTTGGTGGGGGCTCCTACCGGAGCTGCTGCTCTGAATATTGATGGATTCACCGTCCACTCGTTGACCATGCTACCAAGCAAGAGCAAGCGTACCTTGCAGGAACTCCGGAAGCTGTGGAAGCCGGTGAAATACTTCGTCATAGACGAGATTTCCATGATCGGGGCACGCTTCCTTGCGGAGATCTGCCAGCGGTTGCAACAAGCTAAGTCAGACGAAGGGTCGTTAGCGGCTGAGCCATTCGGAGGTATAAACATCATATTCACGGGGGATTTCGGCCAGTTGAAACCTGTGCACGCCTCGACCTTATACAACCACAAGATCATTAACAGCCCCGGGCTCCAGACCGTTCGGAATCATACGGGTGTCGATAATCTGCGCGGGATCTATTTGTGGCGACTAGTCAATACTGTGGTAAAACTCACCAAGAACCAGAGGCAGGCCTCCGATCCCGCCTACGCAGCGCTACTTGATCGCGTCCGGGTTGGAGAAGGACGCAGTCATCGCTCCGAGTCGGGAGAGCAAAGCGACGTGGACGCGCTGTATAGACGGATTATGGCCTCGGTGGGCAAGGGTGACCCTGACCGCTTACGCCAATTCGCGGATGCACCGATCATCGTTGGAACAAAGGCCCTAAGAGACGCGTTAAACTCAAGAATTATCACGCATAAGGCGATGGAAGCTAACGAGGAGGTGATGGTCTTCCAGGCGCAAGACAAAGTGAGCGGTAAAGTAGTGGAAGGTGATCTGCGACGTGGCTTGTTAAAGTTGCCCACGAACGTTACAGAAGACTCACTTGGTCACTTACCACTGTTTCGCGGTATGAAAGTAATGATCCGGGAGAACATAGCATTCGGCCGTCGACTAGTCAATGGGGCAGAAGGCACTGTGCAAAACGTCCTATATGAGATACGCGAGGGTATACCTTATGCGACTGTAGCCTACGTACACGTTCCCGGAGCGGGTAAGATTTCGGGCGATCTGGAGGAGGACATTGTTCCTATATTTCCGGAGAAGGTCCACTTCAAGTGCACTGTGTTGGTGGACGGTGAGAAGGCGGTCAAGACTGTCGCGAGGGAGCAATTGCCGATTATACCTGCTTATGCGTACACCGACTATAAAAGCCAAGGTAAATCCCTCACCCACGCGATTATAGATCTGGAGAGCGCTCACTCTCTTCAAGGAGTGTATGTTATGCTATCACGAGTACGCACCATCGACGGGCTGTTGATATTGCGGCCATTTTCTGCCGCCAAGCTCTGCAGTCGAATGTCACAGGAACTGAGAGAGGAGCTCCGTCGCATAGACTCGCTGGATGAGCTTACAAAAAACCGTTTCACTAGCTCACATTGAATGGCATCCCAGTAGATTGAAAGAAGAACATAATTGCGAGGCACAGGACGATGGCGAGAGGCTCGAAGCTTTGAGTTCGGTGCCGTGGGCTCGAGGTCGTGGATGTTCCGACCAACGCGGAGTCCCACGCAGCACGTGCCCATGTAACCGATTTGGCAAAACACCATACCAGATAGCGAGTGTCGTCCTCGCATGATGTCTCCGTGGTGTCTTTCTCTTAGGTTCATACATTCCGCTTCAGAGTGAAGCATAACCTCTTACTGCCTTACCTCCTGGTTCTCCAACAGTGTTAGACCTCAGCGATATACGTATTGGTGATGTGCTCGCATTATAAGCTCCTCACCGCGGTGCATGCCGCTACCGCCTAATTCCGTGATTGCACGGCTCGTCCGTACGTCTGTGCACCGCGCTAATTGAAACTGTGGTGCTAATACATAAACATGATAATAAATGAGATGGCGAGCCCTCGTCGTCTACGATAGCGGTTCACCCTCCTGCAGCGCTGCGATCTCGCGGCCCAGTAGATGATTGTCCTGAGTTCCTACAAGCCGTATGAGTACCCGCTCCGTTTCCCCGCTCACTGGGATAGTCTCCGAGAGCGTGAAAGTCGTCCATTCTCCCGCTGAAAGGTCCCACGCCTCGAGAAGGACCGCGCGTAGGGGGATTGTCCCGTTCCCAGTGCAAATCGCTCGTATGCTCTTGTAGTGGCTGACGGCGAGCATGCGTTGTGTCTGTCGAACGCGGATACGAAAGACCAACGGCGGCGAGTTGTCCTGGGAAGCAGTCAGTATCTATGGTAATGTCGCTTCCGAGTCCTGAGCATACCTTTGCCCACAGAGCTACGCGTAGGACACGGCCCTTGACTTGACGTGTCTTGGGAAGAGCGAGGACAGTGGTGGCTGCATCGCGTGTGTGTGTCTCCGATGTGGTGGTATCTCGAGCCGACATGTCAGGTGCGAGGACAAGATGGACGTGTTGAGCAGTACGAATGTCTACGTTGAGTATGGCGCCGAACATTCCAGCCGCGTACGCATTTTTATAAGGAACATACCTGCCAGGAACGGATACGCTATGTGGGCAAGGCTTTATGCGTTACCCCTGGAAGTGAGTCACTAGCCGGGTGTATGACGCACATATGTCATGCGAATATGCGCATGCAAATATATGGGACGATGGTTCTATGAGACAATCAATCAATACTACGTATGCTTAGCGCGACGTCATTGTACATGTACCTGCAGCGAACTCACAGTTTCCGAGTCCGCTGTCGCAGCAACAGGGGAATGGACAACTCGTCGTCTATGATGAGTGCGATGTGATGGTCAACCACGCGTGTATTGAGTGTCGACATAAGCGTACGACATGTGTCGTGAGGAGAGCGGCATGACCTCCGGGTGATAGGAATGGCGGGTGGTACTCGGACGTCGATGAGTAAGCGCCGCGGCAGCGCCTTTATTTGGCTGTATTTGTACGCTGTCTCCGCATCCAGTCGGCGCTCAGCGCTCAGCGCTCAGCCCTTGTCTCTTTGCACGACATGTCGACTTTCAGACATCGTATAGTTGGCTCATCGTCATGCGTTCGGACGTATGATAATGCGGTGTGTCCTCTGGCGTACCGTTTCTGAACGTCATCGTCAAGCACGCTAACGTCACGCAGTTTCTTATCGGGGTATGCGGTAACCGGATCCTTTTCGGTCATACCTCAGGCCGTCCACGGTCCTACCAGAATCGACGCTGTCAACCTGATGGCAATCGCTCCGTGAGGGTCTGAGCTGACGGTACTATATTCTCTCAGGTATTTAAGACCCCATGTCCCGCCTGGGTTGACCAGACGTGTTGATGCCCCTCTCAGTAGCCGTCAACCGCAGTCATAAGCATTACCCGCTGGAATCTGGTACGTCCGCGTGTCTATCTTCTCATCAGGAAGTGATTGACACTGTCTAGGACTACTATGCCGGAGAATGTCGATGGTCAAGGTCTTCTCGCGACCGAGGAACGCGCGAGGGGAAGCGATCACGTTGGCGCGAGTGCGTCGGTGGATTCGCGTTGCTATGTTCGAGACTTCGGCGAGCAGAACCTACTCGACATCCCGGTATACCTGCTACATCCAGACAAAGACGACGACATCCCGACCTACCTACTGGTCCACATCACGATCAAACTCTGCGATGGACATCGACTTCGCGCTATAGCGACGTGCGATCAAGTCAGTCCCGTCTCCGACTACAAGGTTCAAGCGATACACACGATGCCCATGCCCCACGTCATGATCTACACGCCCAACGACATCGTGAGAGCTCCAATTTGGATCGTCGTAGACCACTTGCCGGGACTGCATTTGCCGGTTCGTGCATCCTCATCTTCCTTGTATGCGTTCGCTGATTCCTACTATGTATAGCATCGCGTCCTCATCGAGGTCACTATCTGCGAATGCCTCCCAGGCGTTGAGAGCACCATCGACATCGGCGTGGATATCAGGTTCATGTATCCGTCGCTGTGGGCTGCGAGCACAGCACTCGATCTCGATGTTGAGAGGACCCTCGCCGCATCCTCGTCGCTGGAGCAACACGCCGAGGAATCATTCGAGTACTTTGGACCGGAATCGTCCCCGCCTTTGCGCTCGATGGGTTGGAACGAGTCCGTTGATGTTGATGGTATCTATGTCTAGGGTACGGGGTGGTATGGATTTCCTGACGTCGGTGGTATGCAGTCATTAGCTTGAGTTGCTCTTAGCTAGTTGTCAATTGTCATGTCTACATCAGCTCGACTGTTCTGTACATGTCTACACAGTTTGTTGCGTGTCATTGACCGGCCGCGCTCTTTCAGGTTTGCTTCGCATTTACAGCCTTGTTCTTTGGCGTCTTATACTTCGGACGTCGGGCCGATCACGTGCATCTTAAGGTCCCGTGAGAGGTCCTTGATCGACGCGTTCAGTCGTTGTGTGCAGCTTGACATCTACCCATGGCTTCCTAGCTCTTCGACTATCTCACCGGAGTCAGACTGGGTGCTCGTTCGCCTTGGTTTGCCATCAATCGTCTGTCGGTCGCAGCCCAGTTGTGACGACTCGGTTTCTCAGGACGAGCTCGATGGCATGCGCGACTTTGAGACGTACTGGCACTCTCGATCGTCACCGCGAACGACGGACTCGGGCACAGACGTAGTGGTTCGGAATATAGCATTTGGTGAGTCTCTGCTTACTATGAGACGCATGATTGCGTCATAGATCCGCCACGGTCCCCCCCCCGCCTTCGCGTCTCTGCGAGCGTCCGGTTGGGCTGTATTGTCTCGTGCTGTATATTCTGGCTGGACCCAGCCATCGCCGCACGTCGTCTACTATGAGTTCATTGGCCACGAGACGATTCTCGTTAAACCGATCATGTGCATATGGCGTCACCGGCTTTGTCATGACATCGGTGATGTTTTCGCGGCGCTCTTGGTGAGATGTCGCTTTAGTCCAGTATAGCAATGACAGGGCCGATTGTGTTCTCGCGTTGACCTTTGCCCTCACAGGATACATGCACTGTGTCAGTGTCGCATTTCTGCATGCCTGCAACATCACATCACCGCTCAACGTCGTCACCTGTGTCTCATGGCCGGGAGTTACATTAGCAACATAAGTCCTGCACCGCCAAGTGCCGATCAAGGTTAGGCCTCTCATGGTGAGGTCATTCTCATAGTCTCGAGGCTGAGATCCCAGCCTCCTCTGATACTGTACATCTAGACTGTCGATGCGTACGTAGCCGCTTTGTAACTCACTTCGCGCGCGGCCTCTGACGGTAAGTTGATATAGGTTCTTGCGCATCCAGTCAGCCATATAAAGTCGGCCTTTGTGTAACCCTTTGGCTATACAACCCCCACCCGTTCCTACCGTCGCGATGCCTCGCGTTCCAAGCAGCCGGGCCACGTCCGAAAGGAGCCACTCTCAAGGTCATAACTGTAAGTATTGACAGTACCGCAACAGTGCTTCAGCTCATCAGTTGCAGCTACAACTTCAGCTGTACTCCGTGTACGCGGGAGTATGACTGTGCTTGGGCGGCGTCCTCTCCGGGCCATGTCCGTACTGCCTTCGCCTCCGACGGACTCTGACGATGAATCCGAACGGTACGTGGCCGCTTCTGTGATTTTCTCTTATCGCTCATTGTAACGTAGTACCTATAGGATCAGGTCTATGGACGTTATCGTGGATCGATGTACGTCGAGCTCATCGGTGCCGTACAGGGATACACTACTAAGCCTGCCTCTAGACTGCGTGCACCACGGCGTTGGGTATGGTACCTTCGGCACCGTCGTTAAGGCAGAAGATAGAATCACTGGCAGCGTTGTTGCGATCAAGCTCCTGCACAAGGACGAGCACCTCCATGATGACGTCCATCGTGAGCGTCGTATCTACGATAGACTGGTAGCAGGGTGCAACCCGCACATCAAGTGAGTCGCGTTCTCCTCGAACCATTGCCTCAACCTAACCATGACGAAGCTACTTCGCAGCGGTACTCGATCGAGGCGTGCACAAGGGCTTTCGCTTCACGGTGTTCGAGCTTTGTCAGAGCACCCTGTTCGACGTGATGCAGGGACTCAGCGGACTCTTGCCTTTGCCGGCGAGGCACATCCTCGAGATTGGCTATCAAATTGTCAAGGCGGTCGAATGTGGGTTCTCTCTTCCTCTGGACACTCATCATCATTAACATCAACCAACCCCAGATATGCACTCGATCGGGCTCATACACACTGACCTCAAGCCGGACAACATCGCGCTGAGGTGCGAGGATACGACCACTGTTCGGTGGTTGGATCCCTTGACGGGGTTCCACGAGAAGGTAGGACCCGCCTATGGCAGTACGGTACGGACGCGACGCTGATAATGTGTAGAGCATCCTCGTCAAGGTGCAGATATGCATACTGGACCTCGGCAATGCGATTGACGCCGTGCTCCCGAGAGGGAACCAGGGTCGAGTAGGGTCACGACAGTACCGCGCACCCGAAGTTTCTCTGGGTTAGTGCCTGTACCGTATGCGTGGTGTCCCGCGCTGAACGTCAACTTTAGGGTTGCCTTGGTCGTTCGGCGTGGATGCCTTCGCGATAGGCAGTATTCTCGCTGAGCTCTATCTAGGCGAGATGCTCATCAGTGCCGACGTCGACACCGACGCAGAACATATCGCCGCGATCGACAAGCTGGTTGGACCTTTCCCCGAGGCATACGCTCGCTTCATTGAGAGCAGAACCCCGGGCACGTTCGACTTCGAGGACACCATCAGAGTCAAGTATCCCCTTCGCAACACTGTCCCTACTACCATGGAGCACGGGAACGCCATGCGTCGCCTGGAGAGAATGCGGGCTATATCGGTGAGCCGTCCGCTCAAGTCAGTTTTCATCAATCTCAATCGTGGTATAGGCCCGCGTCCATAACGCACAACTGTGCGATCTCATCAGGCGGTTGATGACGCCAGAGCCCATCTCTAGGATGATGCTGGTTTGTGCTGCTAGACACGACTACTTCGAAGCTCTCCGTGTGCTGCAGCTAGGTTGATGCTGTCACCGTGCCCCAGAACTGCGTAGGTGTTGGTATGCTATAGCGGTCCCGTGCTGTGACACTTGCCTCTCGACATGTCTCGATACTACACTCATAGCAAGTCTGCTTTGGAACGTCTCTCCGTCTACACGCGTTCTCTTTCGTTAGCGTATCAAGCCTCTTATGTTATTGCATTAGCCCCACGGAATGTAAATGCATATTGCAACTTCTCCGCGCTCGCCCCATCATTTTCCGAGCCTTACCGGTAACGGAGAGTCCTGTTCCTAACGCTCCTCGAGTGCGTAGTAGTATACATCTGCGCTGCCTGTTGTCCCGTGTTGTACGGGTTGTGTCCAACGCTGCCTACCGGACAGTCGAGACGAACCATGCGCGCCGTAGGCGTAAAGCTCGGCGGTACGCCGACTCGCCGGGCCGCTGGTATCCATCTGAGTGCCTAAGTTACTCCGATTACGCCTGACGTGCACACTCTCTGACTCGGACTCGCCGGGTCTCTATTGCTCCTCTTGACCTGTGTACCGCCAAATTCACTGCTGTGTTTGCCACATGCCTGCATTCTCGTTACCATCTCGTCTCCCAGTCTCAATACTCCGATCTACGTACTACTTGCGGTGGACAGTTCGAGACCGTCACATTCCTTGCGGCACGCAACTCCGATCGTGTAAGTCTATCGTATAGGTTGTTTATTTTCCTCACGTCCATGATCATAGTGCCGGAGGATCCGCTAGTCACGCGGCCTCCCCGTAGACCTTTCAGACTCGATGTCAAGGCAAATACCCAGATATAATCCCTGTAGCACCGTAAGCTCGATCTCCGCCATGTCGCGCTGTGATCACAACTCCTCGTTGTGCAGTGAACGATGTAGTCCCGTTCCTGTGCGCACGGTGTCCTAGCTGTGGGAGGAACCGGACCCTGCTGTCTGGCAGCAGAGCTAGCACAGCACGCACGTTGAGGTAGAGGTGCATTCCGGCCGTTCACTCCTGCAAGACGCCGTGAGTCGACCTACGTCGTGCCCTCAACGGGCTCGACGTCAACGCGATGAGTAGCAAATTGGAGGATGCGGTTGACCGCGCTGAGTTTATTCAGAGATAGGTAAGCAGATTGTGTCGAATAGCGCTACTACTGGGGTGACGTCTAAGGATGTGTCTAGCGTCCGGCCATCTACAGGACAACCAACAACTGTATAGAATGCATGGCTGCCACTCTCTGGCGGCCGAGCGACTACAGGCCATCATGCTCATGTGGCGTGTTGTGGTACGTTCTCAGATATTCCATCGTTCGCAATGGGCGCAGTACTTGCACAGTTTCGAAATCACTGTTCTCAAGCAGTATCGACCCCCTGATTACGGTGCGGTGTCCCGGCGGTGTCCCGCTGACTCTCATGGCTATGGCTACAACACTCTCTACCTGGAGAGTGCTGCAGCTATGAGGATTTAACCTCCAGGCGTTTTCGCTACATACGTATATGAGTATGATCCGATGTGCGATGGCATGCTGGGTTGGTACACAGACACAAGACGTGATTCTGGCGAGAAATGTTCAAGTCTTGTGTGTCTACTGTCCTGACATACCGTTGCACTATCGGACCATTCTCCTGTGCTCATCAGGGTATTGCCGCTAGTGTATAGTACCCAATATGTGCTTGAACGTGACCCAATGTTGATTGCCGTGGATGATAGACGCGCACTCGATAAACAGCCATATTTAAGCTCAGGTTTGTTGAGTCGACACACCCAGCCATGTTCCGTCTCATTGTCCCCGCTTCTGTTCGCCCACTCCGTGTCCTCGTCCATGGCCCAGACACATCGACCACTCGATCCATCGCTAGACGCACGCTGAGCGCATCCGAGTTGGAGATGTTAGGCTTGAAAGGATACCCGGTGGAATTCCGCTATACCCACAATACGTGGCTGTTCCGGCCTCTTGACCCCTCCGACTACATCACGCCCAACTCTATCGGCTACTACATGGAGATAGGTGTGGTGAATGGGACCATTCCCGGTCTTGTCGCACTGTTCGAACCAGTTGACGTAGTGGAGACCGAGGATGAGGGTGCAGCATTTGTCATTCCTGGCTGGAGCATCCCGACTGGCGGCGATGTTACTCTCACCCCTGGACGACCGATCCCGATTCTCGCTTGCGATTATCTCATCCCCATCCGCTACCTTCTGCGGTCGTCGGGTCCACTTGGAGTGGTACGCGCGCTCACCTTCGATCGGGTGCCTTGTGTTCTGGGTTATCTCTGCCGGTATGTCCATCTGACGTTGTTATTCTACTACGGATACTAATCGCGACACTAGATGGCACAAGAGTTCGCCCAAACCACTACGCTATCACAACTCATACTCGTCAACTTTCCAGCTTCAGCTTGTGAACATAACGAGCGCCCGTAACGGGGTGGAGGAAGGTATGGGCGCTGCCCTGGAGGAGGAACACGACAACAACCGCTCTGAGGTTTCGTCGGGGTACGAGGAGAGCGTGTTAGCGATTGTGAAGAGTCTGGTTTAGTCTTGGCCCTCATCGTGAAGTTGCGGAGTAACTAGATTTGTCCTATCGTTCATACACTAGCTTACCGTGGTGCGCGGCGATATATTGACCAACGTGAACATGGAAATGCCCTCTTATTGCTCTACTAGATGACTGTACAACAGGTGTATGCCACACAGCACACGAGTCCCACAGCATTGCATCATCCTGCGGGTGGACAACATTCACAGGTCGGGGTCAGTGCGCGTAGGTTCGGACTTGACTGAGGTGCATCAGTTGCGTGTAGTGACAACACTCGGTGTCATCTGCGAGACGGGCTAGTTAGTAGTGCGATACACGGTACTATGGTAGTGGATAGGAAGTATACGCAACAGCATATATACCACACCTCGATCGGTGAGTCGTGCGAGAGGCGTTGGCTGCCGTGGAGTGAATAGCTCTAGAGTTTGCTCAAAGTGAGCATGAGCACGCGTGCCTTGAAATGCCGTTTACGCCGACTACCCACCTGGCAAGGGATCGGCGATATTGATGGTGAGTGTTTATCAAAACCTTCAAAGCGGTCATTAGTGGCACGCTCGGCAACGTCGAGGACCGGGAATACCTCACGGAACGCGCGAACGGGAATTGCAGTTCTAGATGGCGACCCGTTCCAATAGGTCTTTACGGAGATGTCAGTTGTCGCGCCGGCGCCGGACTCAGAGATAGAGTCCAAGACGAGCATGTGGTGGGAGATGGACGGCGCTGCATCTGCGTGTCGTGTCCTTCCCGGGAGGGTCCATCTCCCGGATCGACTTGGTCCAGGTCGCGAAGATCTCCTCGGACATACGACCGCCCACTCCTCTGCTACGCATTAAACGGCTCACTAAGCCGTCCCTCGGCATCCGTGGCTCTTCACGTACGAAGACGTGGGACGTGGGGAAGATACTGACGAAGACCTGCTGCAGCTCGTCGGCGCGGGCCGTCGGTTTGGCGTTGGAGGTAGACGGGTCCAACGAGAGCGACCAGTTCACTTGCGGGCGTCGTGTTGTGCATACGACATATCTGGACACCATCAGGTAGCTGGGGCACATCAAAGAGCATAAAACTCACCCTCAATACTAAACGCCTTCGACCACCTTGTCCCGCGGGTGTGCTTCTTGACGGCATACACGTTATCACCCACCTCCAGCGATACAACGTTCCTGTGCACGAGATGTTCGTCTACACCTGTATCAGTGAACGTCATTCGAGTTGCGCACGCACCCGTTGTGTTTTACGCTGTGACTCACACAGTTGCTCTGACAGCGGGACTCCAGGACCATAGGTCGCTCGAGCTTCGGCGATGCCACCGTAGCCTGCATGCGAGTCCTTCTCGATATCCCCACGGCGATGTGCAGGACATATTGAGAGTATACCAGCAGATGGTAAGACAATGTAGAAGGACAAGTCAAGCTTCGTACGGGTCAAGTGAAGAGCTGAACTGTACGGTTCTATGTGGACAACGATGAGGCTTTGATCCCTCAGCGCCTAATACTTCAGCGCTCAGCCTGACAGCGCTCAATGCCGACGGTACACGTGGTTAGCAACCTCCTACTGTCTCAAGCGCTGGAAGCTACGATTGATCTGCTATGCGTACGACTATAACCTCTGACACGACTGCTTGGTATTTCATTCACTGATCGCCATATCAGCTTCGCGGAGGAATTGTCTGTACATAACAGACGTCAAGCGGATGCTACACCGTGTTCCCCTGCCTGAGATAGTGAGTCACTGAAGTGATGTCCCCCCTCTGGCCAACGACTCGAGTAGGCGTGTACACGCGCGAATGCGATGTTGCCGACAAAGCTCCAGAAATCCCGGCGGGTGCCAAAGCGCAGCTTCTGGATCGTAGGCCCGAGTGCATCTTGCGCGGTGTGCTGCATGGATAGCGTCATGGATAGCTGCACCATCTGGTGAGTTTATTGTGAAGCTGACGTTCTGACCGCTCACCTCGTCGCATCCTAGAGTCCAGCCTTCTTTGATTACGCGCCATATGGCAGGGGCGGTCTCCTGATCGACGAGGACCATCAACCAACCTACGAGTGGTGTCAGGAAACGCAAATCGCCATCGTGCATGCCGGTACGTACGGTGGTTCTCCGTCACTTCACTGACGAACACTTTGGCAGGTTTCCAGATGTCTGCCTGCGCCGTTCTGTCATCGACGTCTTCGATAACAGAGAACTCGACGCGATCGCAATTGTAGTAGGTGTGCCAGAGCATCGAGGGCGTATGCGTTGACGTTGAGGAATGGGTACGGGGTAAAGGTATGTTCTCATTGCTTTTCTGGTGTTGTACGCCCCCCCCTAAACCGCCCCACACGTCATCAACGGTTGCTGATAGAGCACAGCCCGATTCACTCGCACATCCATCACCATGCTACGTATTTGCGAGGTAGGCGTGATCCTACCGCGATGCGGTGATGTCCAGCTCCTGATATATGCACTGCCTAACGTCATGAAGTGTGTTTGATACATAGTCGCGTTGCTGCGTAGTGCATTCCGTGACGTCAGGACGACTCCCGTCATCTCGTTCCGCACGACCAGGCAGGACGGTCCCGCCACCGTCAAGCACCTAGTTCTCTGGGCGGTAGCACTCGCGGCCACCTGTGGAGGATGTAGATGAAAGAGTAGGAGCTTATAAGCACCGTTCGGTGGCTCGGTGGCTCATCGCCTCGCAGTATTCTCCTCGAAGATGTCCTCCGACGACGACGTGGCCGTGCACGTGCTGCTCGAGCAATCCAAGGTACGTCGTTATGCAGTTGATCCGTCAGCGGCATCTGATCTTTCTCTGGCAGGCAGACGTGCAACGCGATACCGTATCAGAGAAGCGCACAGTCACCATTCGAGAACAGAACCAGCGCATCAAATGGTTTGTCAAAGAGGTATGTCACTCTGCGCATATCGTGTGCGCTCGTTACTGATGTGCATGCCCGCAGTCTTTGGTATCCCTCGCCTGTCGGGCCCTAATCTACGAAGCGGGTGCTGTACGCCCTCGTTTAGTCTTATTACCGTCCAGAGACGACTGGGATCCGGCGAGCGGGGCTGCTGCTAGTTCCGAAGACCTTGACGTCGCCGATTGGTTCCACGGCGAAAAGGCCGTCATCACCTCTTTACACTCCTTTCCGGGCACGGAGTGCTACCTCGGCAACGCGTACGACATCATCACCACTGCCTCAGGCTCTCAGAGCTCCGAGAACGTCCCCGAGAATCGGTCTATCACCACGCAGTTCGCCTTGAAATGGCCGGGCAACTTGCTCGTCGTGAAGCGTGCACGGTTCGATCGGAGCCGCGTTATCAGCATCACAGCCTCGGAGATATCATTGATCAATGCCATGATCAACCGGTGAGCATAGTCGCTCCGTCTTGCATGTCTTGTCAACTGAGCCGTGTTACAGATGGCTGCAGCTTCACATTGGAAAGGCGACATGAATAGCACACGCGGCTCAGCATGTAGGACGAGCAGAGGCAGTCGGGACGATACTGGGTGATAGAGTAGATATATTGGTCTATCGCATGTATGTCGTAGAGGTGGATCGCCGAATACATGAATCTCGGACGCGTCTCTTCTGCCCTGATACGGTAATAGCATGTGCTCGCAGATAGATAGAGTTGACTCCGGCCCTAAGCAGACGGCGCGTTCGCGTGCACGAACATCTTAATGCTGGAACACATATTGATAAGACGTATGAAGGCCGTGGTGTTGTTCAGCAGCAGGTAGTGACGCATGAAAGACCCGTTTGAGAGTGTTCGCTGAAAAACGACCATCCTCATGATCTGCAGGATAGCCGGTTAGAGCGCATCACCGTGCGGCGAACATGTAACCCTTTACCTCTTCCCAGCTAATTGTCCACTCATCTGACATCATGTCTAACATATGTGCCGCGTGCGGCGGTGACGGATATATCCCGATACCCCCTGTGTTGTCGGTTAACGAGCAGGACGCATGGGCGATACACGGCTGTACGCACAGTGACCTCTTCCTCCTGCAGTAGCTGCGTTCTGTACTTCGACGACGTTGATTGCAACAGAGACCCAGGACGACTCGTCGTCGGTCGGGAGGACGGCGGTATGCATCACGCCGCGTAGAGTGAGATGAGTATGCATCGAGCTGTGGGGGACTTGAGTTTAGATGTCACAGCGACAGCGCTATGGCACGTACGTATTCGTCGTGTTGCCATGTGCGGCCAGGCTACTTGACTCTGCCATGTTTTGTATGTTTGGGAGGTTCGGTGCGTGCATCCGCGACTCTGCTCCCGACGGTGATTTAAGTAATTCTCGGCCAAACGAGTAGCACAACTGACCGAGAGTGCGATAGGCTGTGTACAATGCCTGTCGCATTGATCTGTACCAAGTCCCAAATCAGAGCACGTACAACCTTATGCTCCTTGGGCGAGTTGGGGCAGTACGGCACCCTCGATTTGCATGGCGCTTACGCTGGGGGCCAATTAACTGTAATGCGAGTTCCGCGTCCGTGATCGGGTGATGCTACATACTCAGCATTAGAGAAGCACTGGAGAGGCAGCATCCCGGGACGGATGCGCGTCGCCGCCGAGTGAGATGAGCTTACTAGAGACCAGATGTGCCGCCAGACAGCATATCGGAGAAGGTCCGGGTCCGGCAGATGTCTGCCATGTGGGCGTCCTCGAGGCTACCGAACCTTGAGCGCTTGTTTGTATCGAGATCCGGATCTGGACTGTGCATCGCGCAGCGCCGACTACTCGGTGTACGCGACCGTGCACGTCTGCATCTCAAGCGACGCTCGAATGGTGAGATGCCTCTACACCTAAATGAGCTGTAGTGGGCTGTACTCACCGTTACCATGTCGATACACTAGAAGTTTGTCCGTGTCGTGTTGAGCTACATTATGGCTGATGCCCGTACGGGAGTGACCGACCATCGATTGTTTAAATGTCTGGATATTTCCTTCATAGGAAGGTATGTGATATCTGCACTGCGGCGTAGACGGGGTCATGGGTCTAGCAGACGCTTTTGATATCCCCGACTATACTTGCTCGCTCTAGATCAAATTTAGTTTGCTCGGCGTGCATCCCTCGAGTTTCAGCGCGACCTTGTTTCATATTTTGTCACTCGGTTGACACAATGACGGTTGTCTGCCTAACCACTGGGTGCTGTGAGCGGACTGGGTATTACTGTGGCGGACTATTACAACTCTCCCACTGTCTCATGTAGCGTACTCGTAGTTAGGAGCGGGAAATGCGTACGGAAAGAGGGATCAGGAGGTCGTGTAAGAAATCAAGAGCGTAATCCATCCCTCTTTCAGCGGAGCCATAGTCGCCACAGGCATCTCCGGTGTGGGTAACACTTGGCGAGGAATGTCGGGTCAAATCCATTTAAATACACGTTAACTACTCGACAAGTTGTGAATGGTATGTATGGCTATGCGAGCGCCTGGGCGGGTCGTCGTACGTGTTGACACTACAGTACGCCCGGGATCCTGATACCGCTTGTGATGTCTCTAGCGATGTGGACGAGACCGATGCGTTCCGCGACAAGTCGGAACGCGGCGCCGGCGCGAGCCATATCAGCGAGCAGCTCGACGTGACAGGTAGCGATGATCAGATCATTCTGTTTGAGGAGGGTCGACGAGATGCGAGGAGCGCGATGGTCAAATTTGAGGCCAGATTCATCGTATACTTCGACTATGTCGTAAACCTGAGCGTTGGCGTCATCAGCGTACATAGCGACGTCAAAGGCGGGGATGTCTCACCGGCGGCATCGGGTTGTAGTAGGGACCCGACGGCATCTGTTGCTTGCGAGGGATGTTGAGGCGAACTGCCTGATGCTCGCAATCTGGTGCGGTGCTGACGTCAGATCCGACCGGTCATATGACTCGCAGAATGGTTGGGCACACGCACCGCCGTCAATCTCGGGATCGAACATGGTGGGATCGCTGAACGATTTATCGGCTGCGAGTGCGTCGTTGAAGAAAACAGGGTGCACGTCAATGAACGGCTCCTGTCCGTCCAAGCCCATATCGTCGATGACGCAGACCAAGCGTATGGGCACAGGCTGGTTGTTGATGGTCATGATCGCCCGCTGGTGCGGGTATCCGAAGCACCATCTGACGTCTTGCATTGGGACTGTAGATAGCGCGTACGGCGGAGTGTCCTTGGAACGGGCATGAAGGTTGGTTACAGCCCTGTTGCAAGAGTGTGTCAAAGGGCGCAACATAGCGAGGTAGAATAGAATGGGTATGCGTACGCGAACTTGTCCTGGGGGTAATACTCTCCAATTCGGGTGAGTTGCAGACTGAGGAGGCAATGAAGGGCTGGCAAGGAGACCATTGCGGTTGGACGGACGAGCTTGCACCTCTCAGTGATAACTCGGAGGCCTTAAAAAGGATAGCTACCCGCATTTTCTGAGCCACGCGACACGCGTAACATGACAGTACACACGGTGCACGATGAGACACGCTGACCAAAAGCAAAGCTCGTATCTGGATTACATGTTCACTATGACAACTGCGCGGATGTGAACGCGCAGTATATTGCATACGGGAATACGCGAAATGGGTCTGATGACACGTCAGTGAACGAGGACATTAGAATCGCGCACGTCATGAACGTACCAGAAGAAGTCTCTCCTGCGCAGAGTGGTAGCAGTGGGGTACTCGCGTAGGCTGTACGGATCCGGATGAACGCAATCACCCCCGCAAGCATCACCCCCTCTCCACCAGCGCACGAGGCGGTTGTTGTCCGGGAGTGCGCGTAGGAACTGCGAAGTACCTGTCGACACATGCTGGAAGGAGCCGAACGAGCAGAAATGATCTCCGAAGTAGCGAATCGTCCGAGGACAGCCCGAGTCACTGCAGCACGTCATTGAGATATCGGCAGCCCACGCGTACGGATGGAGACGAAATTCGTAGCCTCGAGCGTGGTACTTCTCCATGACGTTGAGAGTCCTGCTGTGCGGATATCGATTCTCGACGAGGGACACGGGGTTGATGAGACCGCGCCCTTGCATCGTCATATCCGGATACGCAAGACAGAAGGAGTCCGCGGTAAGGTAATTCATGACGTGAGTGGACCAGAAGTAGGGGATGGGATGAAGCGCGGAGAGGGTGGAACTCTGTATGACGTCGATTTGTGCGCCGGCGGCATTGCGGAGATGGATGACCCGTCGGAAACCCGCGAAGTCCCCTTGATACGTTGACCTGTGCAGGCTGTCGACCGTATAGCCTTCGTGGTCGATGAGGTATGACGCAACTCGAAAGGCGGTGTCCACGGAGGTGTACAGATCGAGATCGTTAGGTGTCCAACCCGATCCGCGTTCAATGTCGAGGACATTGAGTGCCGTGGAGCCAGAGAGGACGGAGCCCGTGACCCGGAGCATGCCGCGGAAGCCTGCGACGTCCGTGACAAAACCGCTTAAGGCTCTGCTATAGCGTCCAGCCAGGTATCGCACTACCGCGTCTTCCATCTCGGTGCAGGTTGCCCGCCACGCTTGTAAGGTCGGTAGGTCCATCATGGATGCGATGTAGTACAGTACATCGTACGGAAGTCTGAGGTTGGCATAGTCAGCTCGATGTCATGCGATTCATGGGCGCAGCTGACGTACCGACTCGGAAGTCGAGATGTCGCTTTCACCATAGATTCGTCCGGTGTGACTTTACTGACCGGTCGCTTGGGTATCGCATAGCGACTTTAGGTGCATATTTAACGAGCGACTCAGTTGTTAATATGAACGCGGGCGTACCTGCGCAACTTCCTGATCATGGCGATCGTAGGTGACGTGTACTGGTACTATCGATCTGAGGTTACCCTGTGTCGTCCGTGCATGCTACTACTTATACTGTGTCAAGAGGCTGTCTGTGAGCTCTATGACCGCTCGAGCAACGTAGGCTCGCGAAGATGGAAACGCGCACCTCGCGGCTTGGCGCAACGCAGCGACACCGTATGATGTCCACCGCGTACTGTCAACCCCTTCGCGAACGCATCGCGCTGCGTCAAAACTTCGTCACTGCATTGACCTGTACACAACATATTCCCACAAGACGTATTCGCCGCATCATGCGAGTAGCGGCTGGTGTCCGGAAGTCAGTATTGTTGCGTGGTGTTTGATGTTCGCTACTAAACGGATTTACCGAATGTGACGTCGTTCCAAGCGTTGCGTGGGCTATGAGCAGCATGGATACGTTGACATGACGATGTAGGTCAGGAACTTGTGTGTGCATGAGATGCGGAGCAATGGTTGCAGGTAGCGGGGGTCGGAGCCACGACGACAGGGCCACCGCAGATCTGGAATCTGGTCACGTGACACTCGCCAATGCATGCCCTTCGCCTCTCATGATCGACATGCTAGGGTGACTGCGTGAACAACGATCTCATGAGATAGTACTAGCTATCAAGTTCGAGCGTGTCAGGTGGACGCTACGTGCGACTACTATTGAACGATGCGTTGAGGCAAAGGGGTCGTCTACAGGAGCTATACTTGCGATGCTCATGGTCTTGTATGAGGCTCCGCGGCGTCACACAAGATTGTCGCTGCGTGGTGCGGCTCGAAATGCTCTGACTCTCGTGTACACGCATAGATATAGTACTTGCATGGGATATACGTTATACATGAGTAGAGTCAACGCCATGCGGCACGGGCCCTAGACCACATCATGCCTCGTACTGGTGGGACTCCAGGTCACTCCGGCTCCGATGTCTCAGTCTCCGCCTCTGGCGCAACCGCTGGATAATGACCCAAAGGGACCGAAATGCCCTGCTGTATGTGGATACGCCCTCAGCGAATATGCGCACGAGAGCGTGATACCCTTACCACATGCGATGTTCTGCTGTCGCTCACGAGGATGTAGTACGTCGAGGGCGCTCCGGTATCACCTGGGCGGACACGTTGCGCGAGGCACACTAGGTAGGCACCGACACGGTGGACTACCTATCGTCAGCATAGTCACCGACGGACAAAGAGAGTTAGCGGCGTCAGACACACCGTGTTGATACCGGATATGTCCTGGTGTTCTCCCTTCAAGGCATATGATGCTACAAGGAGAGCATTCCTCGAAGACGGTTTGTACCGCTCTTACTTCGGGATAAGTAAGAGGGACAGGGTGAGACGGGTGGGCCGACATTGCGAGGCAAAGGAATGATGCGGGCTTCTCCATCCCAGGACCGTTCTATATGACCAGAGAGCCTACTAACCACGTGTCAGCGGATGTGTGCGCGGTGCGTAGGACAAAGGACAAAGGACGACATACAGGGTCGACTTCAATGTCGCGTACCAGGACGTACGTGTACGTCAGTCATGTACCTGTGAGCTTTCGGCTGAAACAGAAGACTGTAGCTGAGCTGTCGTGTACCGCACCATGCAATGACCGTCAATGACGTGCTGACAAGCGGGACGTTAAGTCTGTGTGTAAACGTCACGGTCGGATGTTCGTCATGGGTATATCCGCAGTGTATTAGACTTGGGGGCGCAACCCAAAATGACGTAAGTACTGACCTGTGTACCCTGTATACATTAGCGAGAGACCCCGAGTGTTTGTCTTGTAGCTCGTGACGATGGTGTCCTGGATATCGCGGCGTCGACGTGTATGGAACGTGGTGGTTGACTACAAGGATGTCTTCTCGCTACGATGGCCTGACCAGAGATAAGATAGGCGCCCGTGATGACGATGCCCACACGCGCTTGAATTCGGCGTTCAATCTTTCTATCTCTCTTTCTCTACCGCCATGAGTACTGTATGGCTCGCAGCGTCATCGACTATGCTAGACTCAAGCTTTCTCCGGTATTAGACCTCGTCACCGACGATTGACTACGCAGTCAATGGCTCCTGATCGTGTGTAGCTCCCCCGGTGCGTATAAAAGGGAATGCCCCGACCCTCTCAAGCACCATCTCGTCTCATTCACTCGACATGGCCTCCAACCACTTCGATACTCCTGCCAAGCTCCGCGAAGCACTAGAACGATGGAAGGACATCACACTGAAGAAGAACTACATCAAGCTCGGGCTCGCCGTTGACTCTATCGGCACCGAAGATCAAATCGTGGAAGCCAGGCAAGATTATCCTGGGCGTTGGGTCGTACGTGTATCCGTTCCTCGTCAATGTATCCATTAACATAATGCTTTAACAGCTTTGCAAGACCGGCCAGCTTGGCATGAAGCCCGCGGTCTTCTACTTCGCGGCTGTATGGCGCTGGAACTCGGATTTGGAGACAGGCAACTACGTGCCTCCGGATGCTACTGCGCCTACTAAACTCGCTGAGTCCCGCGTGTAAGTCAGATTCCCGAGTACGTACAAGACGTCGGATATAGCTAATACGACGCAGTCAGAATACTCCGGGTAGTCTATGTCAGTTCTCCTACGCGCTAGACACGCGCCATGATCAATCGATCTGGAAAGCTCAAGAGGTACGTGCAGCGGTGTATCTCATCGTGAGACTACTCATGCCAGTTGGTATAGGTCTTTGAAAGCTACGTCAAGGGTGTGAAAGGGTTCAACCGTAGCCATAAACTGCGCCGTAGCTGGCAAGACGGCTCCGACACCTCCTCCTCCGTCTTCGTCCTAAGCTCTCAAATCTTCCTGCGGCGCACTAGGTTCAGTTCACGCAAGGAGCTCGGCGTCAAGTATCCCCTTCACCCTTGGATCGCAGCCGCCACGAAGCAGACGCAATACTTCCCCAACCCGGACCGCCCTAAATTCTTTGACGCGCGCAGCACACCGGCACGGCCGATTCAAGATTGCGTGCCTCCTCACATCAAGACTGGGGATCTCGTCTGGATAAGTTTCTTTGTGGAGTTTATCATAGGTCTCAATAACTGGTCAACGACATTCACACCGTACGAGATCATCCGCGTCGGAACCGTGGCACCCGATTTGGTAGGTGATCCGGCGCAAGGTGCCGAAATCGACGAACCGCACGACGGCATCGAAGCCGGGGACATATTTTTCACAGGTGAGGTATACTGTATATCTTTTCGTTCAGTCGCTTATGTGCCTTATCTGGAGGCGATATACCTGTACACGGCTCGCACGATGGTATCCCCGCACCGGATCCGGCGCAAGGTCCAATGCACCGTGCCGTGGATGCTATGCATGACGTGGATGTGGAGATGACGGATGCTACGGGGTCTGGCAGCATCGTATCGGTTGCAGGTGAGTCATGTACATCGCGCAGCGTATTGTAACCGAGTGCGACTCCGAATGCAGGTCCCAACGATGCGCAGTCGAGTCAAGCAGCAGAAGTATCGTTCGGCCCCTACGACGGGAGGGATGGTGGCCCGATCTTGGTGGTTCCTGTCGCAAGAGGAACAACCCCCACTAGAGAGGAGACACCCGTCTATCGTGCGCCGTCCCCCGAACATCACCTCGTCGAAGGCCCAGACGGCGAATCGGTTGTCGCAGAAGCCGGCACGGCCATCTCGGTCGAAGGTGTCAAAGAGCGTACACTCGCCCCCTTTTGCGATCAGCGTATCGACCTTCCTCCTGATGCTTTACCCACCACTCCCGGTACCCTCCAAACTCACGTCACCGACCCCTCTGGAGATCACGACGGTGTCGCCGCCAACGTACGCTGTGTACCGGCTGTTCGGAGTGCAACTCCGCTTGTCTGGGACATGTCTCCAATGAAATCAGTGAGTATCAGACGTTCGTATCCGTTGGTCACGACGCTAACCATTCTCTAGATCCCGGATATTGTTAAGATCGAACCCTTCGTCGACATCGATCCGCCGAAAGGTTTCATGGCTTCCATCGCGACGAAGCAGGAAGTACGGGGTTCGCCCTCCCGTCCAGTGGACGACAACACCAGTTTTGCCATGCCCACATCGCCTACCCGGGATGCCAACGCGCCTCCTCCCGCCGTCGAGTCCTCTCCAGACAAGACCGACGGTGACGTCGGTGTAGGCGCGTCGCGTGCGTCTTCGCGTGCGCGCGCAGCCGCGACCGTGCAGAAGGGTAAGAAGCGGGCGATGGGGCGAGGCGACGGTCCCGCTGTGGACGAACTGGACGGAGAAGGTCCGCGGCGCAGTCGTCGTGTTCAGGCTGGTAGCAAAGTCGTATGAGCAGCTTATCTGGGTATGGCATTACCAATCTTGACTATGTAGTTGGCACACCGTCTGTGACGTTCAGGTAGCATGTCGTGTGTTCAAGGAGCGATCTAATTGTATGCTGCTTTACGCTCGTTTATGGTATCGGTATCACGGTTCGAACATTTTGGTCGGTGGTGTGCCTGTGAAGACAGTGAAGATATGGTTCCCGTGCGCAAGTCCGAGGCTGTCTGACGTCCGCGGGTGTCTAGTATCCTCGGTCTTGTGACGTACCAGCCTGGATCTAATTCGCCTTCGCTGAGTCTAAGCGCCGCTCTAGGTATCGACTTAGGAGCTTTTCATCCAGGTTCCCAGTGCCTCCGGTGTGGTCCCGGTCGTTGCCGGCCGTAGCACCTGCCCCCCTGTCAGCGCTGTCACCGTTGCGCATGCTAACCCCGGTCTCCCTCTTACCGGCGCTTAGGTACCGCCATCTGCTCGCGCCTTTTGTTATGACATAACGCGTGCTCAATTCTCCTCGTTCGTTCGCTCGTTCGGGCACATGATGGGCGCTACACATCCACGCAGCTCACTCCCTGTACTACTCGCGGGAACAGTGTCGTAGCTCCTC
>KQ464095.1:0-187583 GCA_001304625.1 Trametes sp. AH28-2
TGGGGGAGGAGCGTGGGAATAACATTGATGGTGGTGGTACGAGTCCAAGGTGCCCCCCCTCTCTCTCTCTCTCTCCTCCCTGCGCCTGAGTGGACGCTCACGCCTCCCGCAGAGATGCGGACCCGATCGACCGCGTCGCCAGACCACCGGCGTCCGACGAGCGCGGGCTACTATACAGCACGCGTTCGTGATCTGGCCGTTCTGCAGCATTGCGCCGCCGCCGAGGCCTCCGGGGCTCTCTGAGAGTACCGGCGCCGTCAACGTGGCGGCGCGCGAGTTGTAGGGCTGGTCGTAATCACAAATCAAGTACCCCAGGACACACAACGGCGCGCGCATACAAGCACGTCTGTCCAAGGCTCGCTTATTGCTGGATCTTCTGCGGATCGAGCGGTTTCTTGCTTGCTCCAGCCGGGCCCGGCGATGGATCATCGTGAGTCGGCGAGGGGCTGTTCGAGAGGTGGAGGGGACGGTGAGGATGCGATATAGGGTGGACGTGGGCGTGTGTGTGCGCGCGGCATGTATCGCGGTTCGGTCAACGGAGCTGTGTTCATGCCTTCCCGTGCTCGTAGCGTCAAGCACAGCGGGTCAGATATCGCAAGAAAATGCAGGAAAGCGTGGTAGGGTGAGTGCTACCTGATGTTGTCGGCCATCTCGCGGACGAACGTTGGCGTCAGGATGGGGTGTTCACCGATAAATACAGTAAAACGTAGACCGTACCGCATTCCGCAACAATGGGCGTACTGTGTACGTATGAGTGTTGTTTACATGCCAAAAGCCATGCTACATCGTGAGTAGGAACCTAATTGGGGGATGGCTATATATGCTTGTGGTTTCGTAGTCACCTGGGTCTAAATATGTATATGTCAAAGAGTCCATGCCGTGCTTGCGAGGTCGTCAAAAGTCCATGGCCACCCGCCGTAGATGAGAATCCGGCTCGACAGTCCGCTTCAACTCAGCCACCACGCGCATACGACCCACAGGAGCACCGCGGGCCACGCGATGTACAGCAGATCCAAGCCTACCCTCCGGAAGAACGCACGTTTCCTCCCAAGCCGCCTCGCCCCCAGCCCCGCGCCCTCCCAGTTTCGCAAACTCAGTCGCTTCGCCCACGTTGGCATCGGGTTCGCCACCGACACCCTTCGGCGCTGACCGCCCAGCGTGAACGTGAAGTCAAACAGCGGCTCGTCCCTCTCGACATCGACGTCACTATCGTACCCGCGTGCTTCGCGGGTGAGCCGACGCGGGTCATGCAGCCCCCGCGCGAACTCGTCGTGCTCGTGCTCGTCGTGCGCACCCTCCGCGTCGAACACGACGAGCCGAGGCGGGAGCGCGGCGAGCCCCTCTGTGCTCCCGTCGTCGCGGCTGTGCGCGGTCGCGCGGAACGTCGGCGTCGTCGGCGTTCCCGCCCCAAAGCCTAGGCCGAACTGGGCGTCGCCGTGCTTGCTGCCCTTGCCCTCAGAGGAAGAGGGGACGGGCGTGCGGATGGCGTGCGGGAGCGCCTCTGTTGGACTGAAGCTCGCACGGGGGGAGCGTGAGCCGCGTGGGGTGACGAACCCGGGGCTGGGCTGGAAGGACCAGTCGGGCGCGAAGGGGGTGGGCGGGTGCGGGAGACTGAGCCAGGGCGCGTCGGGCGGGAGGGAGTGGAGGGAGAGGGACTTGCGCCAGGCGCTGCGGCGCGCGTGGATGGGGAGCGGGGAGGCGCGGGACTTGCGGAGGCGGAGAAGGATGAGGGCGAGGGTTGTTGCAAGTATTATAGGAGGGTATCGCCAGTAATATACGTCGGTGTAGTCGGGGAGGAAGCAGGGTGTGTCTGAGAGGGCGGGTGTGCCGGGTTGTGTAGGGGTGGTGATAGATAGAAGCTGAAAGCCAGGGTGCCGGATGCCCGGAGAAGGAGAAATGGCCTTGACGGTCACCTCGCGGACAGGCTCTGTCGTAGAATCCGCTGGTGGTGCATCGACGACAGTCCCGAGGGGTTTGAGCGGTACGTGGACGTATTCACAATAGTCTTTGTCGTCCGCGCTATCATCCCTCGTTACATTTTAGTTGAGAATCATCAGTGAATGCCACGCACCTGAACACCAAGCTTGGCCGTAGGGTATGTAGGAGGTATGTAGATGTTTTCTTCCCGAAGGTGTTTTGGTATCCTGGTCCGACTCCCCGACGGATGTTGCCTTGTTCACGCAACGGTCCGCAGGATGCGCTGTCCGGGCGGTATAAAGGGATATGGGTCAGCAGTATCGTGGGCTGTGTTTGGGCTTCTGTCGAAAAATCACATTAGTTGAGCGCATATAGCCAGCTCATGTATTTCCTACCGTCTCTTAGAGACCGTACGAACTCCACTGGTCCGCGCGGAACGGCAGGCCATTGCTCATACTCAACATATTTCGCGGCCCTGATATAATCTTCTTCTGCTAGGCCGGCCGCATCTAGCATGACCAGGGTGTGGTTCCGTAGGACCACTGCTTGGTTCAGCGGTCCGAAATGTGTTACAAATCTATGCCGCGCTTGACGAGCCAACGCGGGCTCTATATTCAATCTGCAAAGAGGTCGGCTTGGCCCTCCCGCAGCAATCAAATTCGGCACGCACCCGACATCGTTGTTGCCCGGTATATAGAATGACGTAACGCCGCTCGGGAGGTGGAAGATGGTTTTGAACCGGAGCAGGTTGCGCTCGTACCTGCAGGACGGTACGTATGAGTTCCCCTACACCCGAAACACCTGGGACGCACTGGCAAGGTGGGAGACAGGGACTCACTCTTCGTCGGACTTCATGAATCTCCCGGGGAGAAGGTCGCCTAGGAAGACGACGACATCGGGATTCGACCGCAATGCGAAACGCCAGTTCCGCTTGAGGGCGAGATTCACAAGAAACTGGCGGAAGGCGGAGAAGCTGAGACGGTGGGAGGCGGACAGGTCTCGGACCTGGGGGTCTGCCACAAGGAGCACATGGGTAGGTGGTTCGTGATGCTTCGGACGGGTGACAGGGCTCTGTTGGCTTGCGCGACGATACAGCGAAGAGCGGAACACACTTACCGAGGGTAGGGAGCGGTCTGGCCAGGAGCAGGACCAGAGGGCAAAGTAGAAGGAGCCATACTCGTACCACAGCACCAGGGAACACCAGAGAAGCCTGAGCCAGTCAAGGAGGCCCCAGCGGGCAAGGCAAGCGTCGCGGGTACGCCGGAGGAGGGATGTCCGAGATGCCGTCAACATTGCACAGAAGAGTGAGGTGCGGAAGATGCGGCGGTGTGGGACTCGGAGTGAGACCTCGAGGCCGCGGCGTGGGCGAGAGGGGTATGCGCGGAAGCAGGGTATGATCAAGGGGGAGTGCCAGCTGGCTCAGGGACGCTCTAGAGGGAGGCAATGCGGGAGAGCAGACCCAGACAGATCATTGTTCTCTTCGCGGGCGGGATGCGGGCAGAGCAGACGAGCGCGGTCATCTTCGCCAACACATCCTCGCTCATCACACACGTCGTCTCGACATTAATTCCCCCGTCCCTGGCACGTGATCGCGTCCTCACGCAGAAGTAGCCTTACCCCCGCACGTTCGTAGTCTCGCGCGAGAAGCCCCTGCAAACAACGAGCAAGGTTCAGAGTTTGAAAGGGCGTTTCAAGCCGCGGGTATCGCTGATTATAGTGGTATAGTACGGTACATGCGATCAAGGACTTCGTGGGCGTTGACAAGAACGGCGGCCATCTGCATCTTCTGGCGCCGCCGTCGCACGCCAAATCCGACGTCTGCGTTTCAGGCGTGCGCAGACGACGCAGGCCAAAACACCGCCGCGACGCCCGACACCAGACACACTACCACGCACACCGTCGCGAACACGCTGCTGCTCAGCGCGAACCGCGCCCACGCGAAGCACAGCACCCCCGCCAGCGCGAGCACGAACCCGACCGCCGCGAGCCACATGCACAGCGAGTGGCAATGGTCGAGCAGGTGCGTCGGCGGCTGTCCGCGCCGGAACGGGCCCACCTGCTCCAGGTGCGGGTCCGACGAGAAGATGGGCGGGAGGCTTGTTTGGGTTGCTTCGCGTGAGTCTGCGGGCGTCACGGCGCCGTCGGCGAGCCCGGACTCGACCTTGCGCTCTTCGCGCTTGGCGGCGGTAAGCTTGTACCGGATGAGGAAGAACGCGGCGAGGAAGGAGATGATTGCGGCGAAGACGTGGACGACGAGCGCGCCCGTCAGCGCTGCGTTCGCCAGCTGGTCAATCGCGGGGTCGTTTCTCGGGTCGTCGGGCATCGTGCTGCCCAGTAGCTGCGCCTCCATTGCGGCGAAGAAGGTCGTCTGCAGATACGACATCAGTAGAATCATACAGATCTCGTAGCCCGGCGCCGAAAGTGCTCACGATAACGCTGATGAGCTGCAGCCGGTCCATCCAAGACTGCACAAGCTCGCTCATCGCCTTCCTCCGCGCCTTCTCGTCCGTCTGGTCCTGGTCCTCTTGTGTCCATTTTCGTGTCGTATCCGCGTTCCCGTTCGCATTGACATTCAGCGGGACATACACAGGCGTCGTGTTCGCCTGCTGGGGGAGAGACAGGAGGCCCCGGCCTAGAAGCCTTACCGCTGTGGGGGACCTCGAGGGCGTATGCGGCATCGATGCGGGTTCGTCGGTGATGGGATGGCTCGGGGGCAACACTACACAAGCTGAGCGTTCGCAAGCGGTCAGAACATGGGCATCATACAGACGAGGCCGGGCTCACCTGGCGGCTCGCTCCTCGCGTAGTCTCGTTCGTTATACGTCGGCGAGAGGTTGGACATACTACGGCGCAGATGGTAGTTGCATATGAGAGAGTCTTGGGCGCCCGACCGTCCTCGCGAACGCACTTATACTGTACCAGATGACCCAGCGTCGGCTTCGACCCCGCACAGGCTGCTCCAGCCGCCACTGCCGGCGCCGCCCGCGCTCGGCCTGCGTGATAGAAGTGAGCAGCCAACGGCACTGGACGAGAGACCTGTCAGATGGGCGTAGTACGTACCGCTTCGACACAGGCGCCGCTCCATATGCTGCCAGGTTGGTACCGCTTTGACTCGGTTGCGACGCCACGATGCCGCGATCGCAGCTCGTGCGTGAGGCGCGGTGCGCGGTTCCCGGGCTTGCGTCCGCCAACGCTCGGAGAAGCACCAGCTGTCCGCAGCTGGAGAGTTCTGAGTCCTTGCATCATGGACGGGAATCCGGGGTGTGGGGCAGAGGCTCCCCTTCGGGCGGGTTAACCACACGCCGTTACTACAATAACTTGTGCGTACCTCCGAAGCAACTCGGGCAAGCGACTTCTATGGCAATCCAAGGCGCACGCAGACTGGATTGACAGACCGAGTCTCGAAGCTCGTTGAATATTCGAAGTTTGCAACGAGGTGCACGATGCACGATGGTCAACCGGTCAAGCCAGAACGTGAGCCTCGTTCCCGACTCATTCGTGTCAGAGGCGGTGCAGGGACCGTGGGAATGCGGAGATCCAAAGCACGGGCGTCTAACGAACTTGTCCTCCTCATTGAATCTGTAGTTCCTCCCCACCTTCCTGCTCTTCAAATCAAGTCGTTCTACAGTCATAGATGACATTGGGCTCTTCAAAAGAAGCAAAAAGATGACAACAGTGGGATTTGAACCCACGCCTGGATACCCAGATGAGAAACCCGCTTAGCAGGCAAGCTTTCGCTTGAGTCACACGCCTTGGACCGCTCGGCCATGTTGCCATAACTTTGAACCGCGCAGGTGTTGCCAATATAACTGTACGTGAGCTTGGGCTACTGCAATGGCGACTGAACGTTCAGCCCACTCAGGATTTGAACGGGTCGGACCGTCTCGATTACGCGCACTTCTCGGTTCTGACTATGATACAATTTAACTACGAGCACAGAGCGTGTCTATAACGATTGTGTAACAAACTCCCAGCTATCCCTTTCAATCCAGTTATGCTGTCAAGCAGCGACAGCGACCCGCTGCGGGGTCTCGTGCGCAAGGCTGGGTGCGACCTTCGCTGCGTCCATGGGCTGCGAGCGCGGGAGATCCAGTCCCAGCTTGTGCGCACGGCACTCGGCGAGGAAGTCTGTGAACATCTGCGCCGTCGCCGTATCAGCGACTATACCGAAGCGAGTGGATGAGAGAACCACATACCTCGATAGTGTCGAGCGGGCCACCAGCACTTTCAGGGTGGAACTGCACACCCCAGACCTTCTTCCCCGAGTCCGCGGTGGACTTGATGCCCTCGACAGACGAGTCGTTGCAGTTGATGAAGAACGGCTCCCACCCCGCCGGGAATGGGTCCTGAAGCTTCAACGCGTACTGGTGGTTCTGGCTCGTGACGTAGACGCGGCCGGCCTTGATAGAACCCGCGGACGCGAGCGCGAGCACGGGCTGGTTGTGCCCGCGGTTGCCGAACATCATGCGGTACGCCTCGAGCCCGGCGGCCATGCCGATGACCTGGTGGCCCATGCAGATGCCGAAGATGGGCTTGTCCCACTCCTGCATCGTGCGGCGCAGGTTCAGCGCGGCCTCCATGCAGTGGTTCGGGTCGCCGGGGCCGTTGCTCAAGAAGAGCCCGTCGTAGCGATCGCGGATCTGGTTGAAGTCGTAGTTCCACGGCAGGACGGTGACGGCGGCGCCCCGGCGCACGAGCGAGCGGAGGATGTTCGCCTTGGCGCCGAAGTCGAGGACGGCGATCTTCACATCGCCCTTGGGGTTGAGCTCGTATGGGGCCTTGGTGGAGGCCTGAGCAACAAGGTTCTCGGTCGTCGGGTCCCAGTACTCCTCGGCGGCGGGCGGGGCGAGGGACGCGTCGGGACCAACAGCAAGACGACCAAGGGTCGTACCCTGGTCACGGAGGAGAGTGGTGATGGCACGAGTGTCGACGCCGGTGATGCCAGGAACGCCGTTGCGAGCGCACCAGGAGTGAAGGGACTCGACCGCAGTGTAATGAGAGAACTTCTCCGCGACGTCGGCGACGACCACAGCAGAGCACTGAATCCTCTCCGATTCGAGCACGACACCGACGTCCTTGTCGTCAATGGCCGTCTTGTTTTGCGGGACGCCGTAGTTTCCGATGAGAGGAGTAGTGAAGACGAGGATTTGACCACGGTAGGAGGGATCGGTCATCGACTCCGTGTCTGGTGAGATGCCACGTCAGTGACGCGTCCTTGAGACCGAGTAGCGATAGTGTGACTCACAAGACGTGATAGACGTAGAGAACACGGTCTCTCCCCAGATGCTACGCGGAGCACCGAAGGAGCGGCCCAGGAAGGACTGACCCGTCTTCAGGTGAAGCGTGGCGGGCAGTGAGGTAGGTGTAGAGGGGGCATGGGAAGCGAAGCCCCGAGAGAGGCGGGCGATACGAGTGAAGTTACGGGCCAACATCTTGTCGAGCTGCAGTTTAATGGCTGAGGAGCGAGAATACGAGGTCGCTGAGGTAACTGCTCGCGCGAGTCAGCGTTCTTGTCTATCGACTCAGCTATGCCACGAGGGCGGGGTCACTTACTCGTCGCGAGTGTTCTGCGTGAAAATCATGTACGAGCGGGCTCGCTCAGTATAAGACGGGTGTGGTCTGCAAGCCGGCGAGGGAGTGGTGAGCGGGCAAGAATTTTACGAGTGACTCGCGCGCGTACGTCAGGTTTTGTATGGGCTCCCACGTGGCGCCGCTTATCACCCGCGAATGAGGGGCATTTGATATGGCCGCTTATCTGGCTGCCCGAAGTTAGAAAGACCTTAGCAGATCTGGGATAGACACTAGAAACTGAACTAGCGTATCGCTTTGCTCCGGTGAAGTCTCGTAATCAGTAACTGTTATAGCGCTGTGAAGTCTCTGGGTTACTCGAGGGTTACTGCGCGTTGCTCCGCGCTAATCACATCTGGACCAAGTCCTCACACTTCCGCCTGTTCAGCGAACCTACTTGAACCTGCACGCCTACTTCATGACATACGCACTACTGCAATGAACTTCTTCGACGCATACGATGTACCGGGGTCGGCGACACCACCTGCAGATGCACAGCCCACCCAGAGTCTGAACGAGGAGGTCACCCAGGTCGTCGGGCAGCTCAGCCGGCTATGGGGCGGTTTCAGGAAGCAAGTACGCATGCTTGTCCTTGTCCACGCTTGCGGATGCTGAGGGCATACTATCATTGTGCGACGCGCTGCTACAGAGCCAGGCTGCGTTAGAGACCGCGCGCAAGGACCTCGGCGAGGTCGTGCAGCAGGCCCAGAAGGAACTTACGAAACTCACCGCGGAGGCGCCCCCATCCGACGCCGCCGCACCTCCAGAGCCGAGTGCATCTGCCACCGAGCAGGCCGCATCGATACCCTCCGAGGCTGAGGCCGCCGCAGCCGCCGCTCAATCAACCGACTCTCGTGATACTCCAGAGGACGCCCCCGAGCCGTCCACATCCCAACCGCAACCGACCTCGCAGCCCCAGACGCTCTTCGCACGCCTGCAGGCCTCGCTCCCACCCGCCCTCGTCTCCACCGTGCAGACACAGTTGCCCGAGACGCTGCGGGAGACGCTGCAGAACGCGCGCGTCGGGAGCGCGAGCCTGTCCGCGCTCGACTTTGCACAGCTCCGCAGCACGATCACGTCCGAGCTGCAGCGCGTGCAGGGCGCGACGGAGGAGTACGTGCACCGGAGCGAGGACTTTCTCCGCGAGGCGGGCGAGTTCCTCAAGGACGCGGTCAAGGTCGTCCCGCCCGAGGCGGGCGACGAAGGCTACCCGGGCTTGATCTGGGACGGCACAGATGTGTGGATGCTACCGAATTCGACTGGCGCAGCGGCATCGCCTAGTACGGGGAGTGGGAAGGGCAAGGAGCGGGAGGGACGGTCGTCGTCGAGTTCCGGGAGGCCGTCGGTGGACACGCTGCGCGCTGTCGCGACCAGGGCAGAGTCCATGCTGAAGCAGCTGCGGCACGACCCGGAGGTGATCAAGGCCGATCCGCACGAGGACGAGAAGGTGCGGGAGCTGTTCGCAGGGTGGCTCGCGACGGAGGTCGCGTCGAAGGAGCATGGGCTGGGTACCGCCGCGTGGCAGAAGAAGGTTGAGGAGGCGTTGGCAGATCCTGCGGATGGCGCTGCATTGAAGGTGACAATGGACACGCTGGGTGCGTTTACGAATTTCATGGCCAGTGCCGGGTGCGATCTGACATTCAGCGGTTACCGGGACTCCGCAGTCCCGGAGGTGTTAACGCACGACGAGTTTTGGACGCGCTACTTTTTCAGGGTCTATCAGGTCGAGCGCGAGGAGGCTCGCAGGAAGGCCATCATCCAAGGTGAGATACATCACACAGCCGATGTGTCTGATGAGTGATACTCATACCTATCGCAGGCACCATCGACAACGACGAGGACTTCAGCTGGGAAGACGAAGAGGAGGATGCCACATCTCCGACTACAAAGTCCGCGCCGCACGCCTCTAACGTCACGACGTCGGACCTCCCGAAACCTACGCAGTCACCGGCTCTTCTGAGCGCCTCAGCGGCGGAGACGCGGTCGCGCGTCTCCACGCCGGGGAATATGAGCCCGCGACAGAGCAGTGAGGATAGCTACGACGTGGTTTCCTCGCAGGTGAGCAACAGCGGGGCTGCGGAGGCAGGCACCGAAGGTGCTGCGTCAATAAAGACCCCGACTGCGCAGAAGGCAGAGGAGGGCGGCGAAGACGAGTCGGAAGAGAGTGATTGGGAGTAACCTGTTCCTCGACCGTGGAAGGGACACTTTGTACTATAGCTTGATGTTGTGGATATGCCGCGATATGGTCTGTAACTCCGTTGACTCTGCGTGCGCAGCTCAATTCTGGCCTGACATCGCCGTTGGACGCTCCAGAGGAAGTTCGGGCGGCCGGTCATGAGAGGGGTTACGGTGGTACCCAGACTGACAGACTATCGTCGGTTTTGTTTGCTGGGTCACCTATGGCACCCTCAGAGTCATACGGGCGCGTCTGTTAGGAGAGAGAGGATTCCTTGACCCTCGCCCGTAGTGGGACATTCAACAGGCTTACCGAGTCCCTACGCTGCATGCCCCATGAGCGGAGCAAACCCGTAATAGTCTACCGACATGAGTGCCGCTGCAGCCTAAGCGAGGAGGTGCGACATGTGGGATGATCCTGGCCAAATGAAGGTACCCAGACGGTTCCAACTTTCACGGTCCGGACACCGCCCAGGCCTTCCTACTTCCCTCACGGCTTGGTGAGTGTTAGAGAGCATGTCCTGGGAAGCGGAAAAGGCACCAGTAGATATATTTCTTGCATCTGTATGTGGTGAATATGCTGCTTTACGTCCGACACCCGTATCCCCCGGTACGACATATCCGTCCTGAGTATTACTCCCGGACTTTTTCGTATACCTCGCCATAAAACGTCCTCCGGAGCGTTCGATGACGTCCGTTGTACTGTAAGGTTGTGCAGCGGCAGCGCACAGCGCCGGTCTAAATATACGGGTGGCTGTGTTTCACTGCGCTGCCGCAAGCGGAGCGCGCGGGTGCGCCCAACGATCGTCTGGGGCTGTGTTTTCAATCCTTGTTTCTTTCCCCGGACTCCCACCTGCCCCCTCCATACTTTGCTCCTTGCATACATAAGAGGTGTTTCTGAGCTGCGAAGACACCCGCATTCCCGCCACTCGTACCTCTCACTCCAGGGGGCTAGCCCCTTTTACTCGAACTTGCTCCTGTCGTGTCAATGTCGTCCTTCGGCCCGGATCACTCCGGCCAGCTTGTCGATCCCAGCTTGGGCTTCGAGTTCGACGAGCTCTTCTCAGCCGCGACGCAGCCAACATTCCAACACCCGTCTCCCAACGAACCAGGACCATCCAATGCACCCACCACGCAGCCTGGTAGACCACCTTCAACCCAGGGGTCTTCAGCTGCCTCCTCTCCGCTGTCCGGTACAACGTCCAACACCTCCCGCAAGAGGGTTCGTCCGAAGATAGCGCTCGCCCCTGGGCAGCCACCCACTGCACGAGGAAATGACCGAATCCGTGTCTATGTTGCTTGTCATGAGTGGTACGTAGCTTTCCTATACTGATAAAGTGTATACCAAGCTCGTTTCAGTGAACCTCACTGCGCCCAACGACTCCCGCTTCGATAGGGTGGCCGCAGTGAGAGTCACTGCACCGTTGATCCTGCAAAATATATCAGCTTGGCAGAAGTGGACTCTCATTTCATTGTGACCCTACTGTCACTGAAACTGCTTAGCCATGGTTCGATGGCCGCGACGGTCATACATATGCAGCGAATGACGTTGCGCGTGTCGACCGCAACGTCTTCCCTGCTGCGATGGGCTTAATATGATTATCGCTCCTCACGCAAATGGACTCAGATGATGGGCAAATACTAAATCCACCTGTTCAATTGCATGACGGGCTGAGCTCTGGTTCTTTTCCTCAGGTAGAGTCGCTCTCACCCTTCTAGTCGTGACTCATTCGCACTTACCCATTTGGGCTTTGCACATATGATGGGTTGTCTAACTTACCTTCTTGCGCAGTCGTTCACGCAAGATTCGCTGTGACGGTGCCAAGCCTATCTGCGTCCAATGCCAGAAGCGACCTCCTACGTCAGGCACATGCAGCTATGACGCCGCGCCGAACAGGAAAGGCCACGACAGGCGTAGCCGAGGAGTGTCTCGGGGCGCGGCCACGACAACAAAAGCCACTAAGCGTAGGCGTACAGCAGTGGAGGTCGCGGCACCTACGCCCTCTGAGGATGCGGATCGGTCGAGTTCGTCCTCTGACACCGAACAACATGATGCGAATCTCCCGGGGGACCTTGACTCCAGCAGGGAACATGCGGAGACCGAAGTTCCGGATACAAGCACCCCAGAAGACCTGTTTGACGCTCAAGTAGACGTATGTATCACGATATACGATTCACCAAGCACCGGATCGGCTCTAACCGCTTTTACAGGACACTTGGGAGTACGACCCGTTTGCGTTCGACCCCGACAACCCAGAACTGTTCCAATTTCCGCAATTCCCCGCCTTGAGTCCTCCGCATTCCAACACCAGCCAGCAGGACGAACGCGAACGAGACGAGTCTATCCCATCGCGGCCGAGCATCCAGTTCGCGCGCGACACCTGGTGGGACGCGCTGCTCGCTTTCTACGCGCTGGAGCGCGACATCACCCCGGACATGGACATGCACGCGGTCGCGCTAACCTCCGACCAGCGCAACCGCGCGATGCGCTTCATCGTTTCCGACCTCCGCGCGGCGTTCCAGTCCGCCGCGTCGTGGATGAGCCATATACATCTCCCGAGGTTCTTCGCGTCCGTGCTGGATCCCTCTCGCAGAGCGGAGATGCAGCCGAGCCTACTACTGAGTGCGCTGGCCATCGGGGTCCTGACGCAGAGCTCGGAGGTCGAGCGGGGGTCGCGGGGCCGGAGTCGGGCGCTCAAGCTCCTGGAGATGGCTCATTCCGCGTTACAAAGCAGCCTCGCAACCGGATGGGTCGACGTCGGGTTAGCACAGGCAGGCTGGGTAAGTAGCTATAGTTTCTGTGCTTGTATATGATTTTCTGACTGTCCTCGCAGATGATAATGTACTTCGAGCTCAACACCCATCCGCAGCAAACTTGGGAACGGTCGCAGTCCGCCATGCTGCTCCTCGACTCTCTGGTCCGGCTCTTCTCGCTTACCAGTCTGGACGCCAGCCAGCACCGTATAGGAAACGCGGGCTCGGTCGCACTCGAGAGTATCAGGAACGGGTTCGCTGGCCGCCCGGAGATTTTGTTGCATCCTCCCGCGTCGTCGGTGGGCGGGTTTGCTCCGAATCCGTCTTTGCACCCCCTGCCCCTGCAGCCCCAGTCCGGCTTCTCTTCGCAGCTGTACGGCATACAGGAGCAATTCACCCCCCAGCCGAATGCGCACGCCTTCGAACAACCCATACCCAACCTGTTTTACTCGAATCCCATCCAACAGGACCACCCCATCTTCCAGAACGCCGTCGCAGGCTCATCGCACGCTGCTCATGGTGCCGGCCCATCCGGCGCCAGCAGGACAACCCCGCCGCACAGCCACGCAGGACAGGAGCGGCGCGGGTGCGACTGCGTGCGGCTCTCGCTGAAGCGCAACTGGCCGTCGGTGATGGAGTTCGCGCCGTCGTGGCAGACGACGATCATGTGGCCCGTGGGGCTCTCCGAGGCCGAATTCCGCAAGGAGGAGTGCCGGCGGCTGGTGTGGTCGAGCGTCGCGATGATCGCGAACCTGAACGCGTACGCGAGCATCACGCCGCAGGGGATCATCGAGACTGGAAGACTGTTCGTGCGCGAGTTTGAAGACGTGAGTGGTCTTCTCCTGCCAGTACAGCACCTTGCGCTCATACAGCATATGTGTGTGTAGTTCGCGCTGCAGACTCCAAGCGAGACGCTCGCGCGCGCCGGGGCCCAGATAGCGACGGACGACATATGGTCGCTGAGCCTGCGCTCGATGCTGCTGCTGCACGCGTGCCTACGCGTGCGCGCGAGCCCAACGCTGAGCGGTGCACAGCGCGCCGAGTTCGCGACACGCGCGTGGCTCGAGATCGACGACATCGAGCGGCGGATGGAGCGCCACACGTGCGGGCTGGCGAGCAACTACGGCTTCCAGAGCATGGAGATGCTGTTCAGGTGCGTCTCCCCGGACTGGGGGTGGGTGTATGCGGTGCTGATGGGCGTGTTGGGGTGCAGCTTGAGGTTGTGCGTGTCGTACGAGTTCCAGCGGTTCATCCCGCAGGTGACGACGTAAGCACTGTGTTGTTCTACCCCTGGGACATATCTGATCCTCCTCGTGTGCGTTCGCAGGACTGGCAGTGCACTGTTTTACCGGGACAAGGCCGAAGCATGGCGTACGTCCATTTCTCGGCCTCCTCGCCTCACCGCTCGCTAACATTCTACTGTTCTTCCCGTACAGTGCGGCACCTTGCGCAGGCCGTCGACGAGGTCTGGGCTGCGATGCGTGCCTCTGTGGCAGGCGACGACGAGCTCAATCACCGCAAGTCGCTCTTCATCTTTTGGTTCATGTCCGGAATCAAGAAGTGCGTGCCACGGAACCCTCTCCAGCGCCCGAGAACTCACACACACACGCAGGTGCCTGATGCTCTGGGAGGCCGACCCGACGCTGAGCCTCGCGCTGACCACGGCGTGCCAAGCCGCGACGCACCTCGAGAACTTCCTCCTGTTCTGGCCCGCCACCCGTGCGTATCGCTCCCCCATCTCCGCCGCTCCCCTCTCGTTTTGTGCCGGCTGCTGACGTGTGCGTGTGCGTCTCAGGGGTCAGAAACATCTGGCAGAACATCCGCTACCAGCTCGTCGGGGCGTGCATGAAGGCTGGGCTGCCCCCGCCGTCCGTTGCGATCCCGCGGCCGATCCCGCGCAACGAGGCGGCCGTCGCCGCGGCGGTGGCGGGCACCGGGACGGGGTCGAGACCGTGAGCGTACGTGTACATGACTCGCTAATTTAGACATCTTTCTTGTAGATCGTGCGGAGATACTGCCTTCGTTGTAACCTATTCTAGATGTAATATCCGCCTCTCGCTTCGATCGCTCGCAAAAACGCCTGCGCGCGCATGTACGGTTGGAAATCGCCAGCAAGCTCGGGCGGCTCGATCGTTCCGGGTCCACGACGTATTCATACAACAGAGATACACCTACACGCGCGCGGCACGCTGCACCGCTAGTGCAATTTACACGAGGATCATGAAGGAGGGGAGAGAGTGAGACGTCCTGGCCGCTGCGCGCCGGCCGCTTAGATGGCGGGGTGCGCGAAGCGGAGGGGCGCGAAGTCGCGGCCGGAGACAGCCTCGACGACCTTGTCCTGCAGCTGGCCGGCCTTCTGCGCGAGGCCGCCGGAGTGCGGGCGCGTGGGCACCTTGGTGCGCGCCTTGAGGAACGCGCGGGCGAGTTTCTGCAGAGCGTGCCATAATCCGTCAGCCGCGGCGGGAGAAAGGCAGAAGAGGGGGAGAGGGAGAGACGCACGTCGCTGTCCTCGGGCGAGAGCTTCTGGCGGATGACCGGGTGCTGGTCGTCCTCCTCCTCTTTGGCGTGCGTGAGGAAGGTGGTGACCGCGCGCTCGATCACGGCGTCGAACTCGGGCTTGTCGACGGAGGTCCTGTCGGCGGCCTCGACGAGCTTCTTGATCTCCGCGTGGTCCTCTGCGTCGGGCCGTCAGCCTTGCAGGATGCGGGAGAAGAGAAGGGAAGGGAAGGCGCGGGACGTACCCTTGTTGTGGTCGGCGGCGAGCCCGAGGACGCTGTAGTCGTTGTACACGGAGATCTCCCTGCGCGGGAACGCGGTCAGCACGAGGCGGTTCAGGAAGCAAATGCGAGGGGCCGCGCGCACTCGGCATCGCCGTGGACGGCCATCTCGCGCACGAGGGTGTTCGCGAGGGTGGCCTTCTCCGTGGGGTTGGTGGCGGCCTTGAACCTAGATAGATAACGCCTTATCAGATAAGATGATCTCCGCCGATGCACGCCGGGCCACCGACCTGTCAAAGAGGTCGCGGACGTTGTCGTGGTCGAGCTTGATCTCCTTCGTGACCTCGAGGAAGTTGGAAGACATGGCGTATGAGATGCTGGGGAGTCTGTGGGCGAGGACGTGAAGGAGAGGGAGGAGAGGGGCGACTGCTGATGCTCTCCTTCGACGCCCTCGCCGGTATTTATGCTCTTTGACGAGCTCGCGAGGTGGCTACCTGTCTAGACTCGGTGCCGGCCTGAGTCGTGTGTATACAGCATGGAGTGTGCATGTATCGGCGATCTCTGAAGGAATGTCCAATCCCGGGACAGGGAATTCGAGAGAGAGTCATCGATGTTGTGAACCAGACCTGCACCTCCGCTCCATCCCCTCACTTGCACGCCGCAGCCCTGAGACGCGGGTCGTATCAGATATCCGAACACGGCGCGGTTCCTGCATGCCTGACAACGCTGCACAGGCGTGCGTACTTTTGGGGAGGGGGGCGGGTGTGCTTGCGGCCATGAGACGATACCAAACCCCGATCGCCCTTGAACGGCTTTCACGTGAAGATACGAGAGCTTTCCCGTTGTTTCTATACCAAGTTTCCAGCTTGAGATAATCCTGAGAGGATCTATGCACCTTTTCTTGAAGAAGGCATCTCCGAGCCCTCGAGCGATTTCCGAGAGCTGCCGGCATGCCGCCATTATTGCACTGTGTAATTATGAAGAAAGGTGGACCGGACCGCACTTACGGTGCGCTAACCTACAATACAAACGAAACAAGTATTCCAAACTGGACCCTCCTAGCAGGTGGGCCTCCGGCTACCGTTGTAGATGCGACCTAACGCAACGCTGCTTCACTCCTGTGCAGTATGATGTCATTCAGAACGCGGTCAGCTGACCGCATCAGGACGCGTACAAACACCGGCGCTACGCCCCCGGGTACGTTGGTTGTGTGAATTACTTGACTTGCTATCCTCAACTTTAAAACTCAATAAAAAAGAACAGTATAGGTGGATACTACGCCATTAGTTTTTGATCTGTCTTCCGGAGTTGTAGCCCCATCTCGTTTGCCAAGCACCTGAGCCGGTGGGTATCGGCAAACATTGTCATTTGTGCTGAGTATATGCTTGCAAGCACACCCAACAAACGGTTACGAGCCTCATGAACAGACGCAATCAATGCACCTCCTACACATCCTTCCCGAGCAGCCACTTGATTCCCTCAATGAGATCTGCCCGAACTTTGACAGCAGCCTCGGTCTCGGGCGTGCTGTAGTGGAACCCGTGGTCAACGTCTGGATACCTGCAAATGTGTCCCGCCAAAGTCAGTGCTCGTTATATTATTGAGGGTAACGCGATGACACGCACTCAATGTACTTGGACTCTACGCCAGCCTCGCGCAGCACCTTGGCATACACGTGCGCGTCGTCGCGGAACGCATCGGCCCCCATCCCCTGCACGAACGCGCGCGGCAGGTCGCGGTGCGAGGGGTACAGCAGCGGGGAGAAACGTGGATCCAGCGGATCGGGATTGTAGAGCTCTGCGCAGTGGAGCGTGTCCGCATTGAGGGGGCGATCTGAGCGATTTCATTTCGGGATGAACACGCACCTATCACGAGGCGCACGAAGGCCGGCGGGGGATGTTCTACCGACGACCGCATCTCTGGCTTGAATCTAAGCGAGGCGTCAGTTTGACGTGGTCCCCGAGACGAGGGTAGCTTATGTTTAGTGAACTGCCCACGCATTTGGACTCACTCTTCCGGAACAACATCCGGGTGGATCACCAGTGGTTCGCGGATCATCTGGCCAGTGAGCTGCCGCCCAGGCTCCTGGAAGAAGGGGTCGTCGCGTGCTTCGTGGGCAACCACCGCGGCGATGTTCGCGCCGGCGGAGTGCCCGCAAATTATGAAGCCCTTGGAAAGATCCGCCTTGAGGATAGCGACGTTTGAGACAGTTTGTGTGAGAGCGCGGAGGTGAGGAAATCGCGATCAAACGGGACATATCGGGAAAACGCACCCATTTGAGCGCTGCGAGACTGTCGGTGACCGCGGTCGGGAAGGGGTGTTCCGGCGCAAGACTGCATTACATGTCAGTGATCAGCAAATTCGAGCGGCAACTACGAGGTTGCACGGGATGACCGCACCGATAATCAACGTTCACGATAGAGAGCTTCAAATCGACAGACACCTTCCGGAGAAAGTAGTCGTCAAGCTCTATGCTGCCCGCGCTCCATCCTGGAAGATATGCATAAGCGTCACCTCTGTACCGCCGCAGGGAGAGGAAACACATACCACCGCTGTGAAAGTTCACGAGAACCGGAATGGCCTCAAGCGGGTCATCCGCGGCGGGAACGATAGTCCTGACGGCGAACTCGCCGCCATGTACAGAAACCGTCCGGTCCTGCACGACGTAATCATTCTCTGGTTGTATATCTCAATGTAAGCACTTCAGACCACATAAGCGCGCTGAGTACTCGCCAGCGGGAAGGTACTTCGCCGAGTACGCCTTGAAGGGCTCGGTCAACCATTCCTCGAGATGAGCACGAGTCTCGGCAACGGCCTGCCTGTGGGCCTGACTGGCCGCCGAGTCTTGGACCGTGGCTGACTTGGGGGTTTCCTTGGTTGAGGACATCGGTTCTTTCGCTGCTTAGGTCGAGTCGCGTCGTCGCCTGTCCTATGAGCAGCGGGCTCATGTTGTTTTATGCTCTACTCACCACTGGGTAGGCAGTGGTCCTAGTGCTATCCCCTAGTTCGAGAAGGCGTACGCGACAACTACGACTAAAAGTCCCGCTTCGCGTGCCAACGAGAGGTGAAGGCTTAACAACCACCGTCAGCCATATGTCAAATCACGCAGAGCGTGACAGGCCGAGACTTCGGGAGATGGAGTGAGTGAGTGGGTCGCTTCGGTAATGACAGTATGATTTTCAACTTTTTTGCTCTAGCGAACCGACAACATGAGTGAGGCGTCGTAGCTGACAGAGATGCCGGCGTCGGGATTCTCTGCACAACGTGCCAAGCGCCACCGCTAAGGCGGTATGTTTGCGCCGGGGATAGCTATTGATGGTGTGGGAATGGATGATGATGGTGTGAACGTCGGAAAGGGTCCAAAGGAGACTCCCTGGCAGCGCAATACACGGGGACAAAGCAACCCAAACAACGCCGATCCGCCCGAGGGAATATCGGCCATGTGCATGTCCCGACGTCATCTTGCTCACAGTGAATAGCGGGATGTATGACATGGTGCTACGTATAATATCCACTGCTCTCCGAGTGACTGAAGACGTTGCAGGTATTACGCAGATATCGGACTTCGTTATGATGATTAGGCCTGAGAGATGTATGACAAGATCTGTGCAACTACGATGCATGCAAGTTGGAGATGATGGACCATGGGGGCATATGTATGAGGGCGAGAACTAATAGTGTCTGCTTAACTGTAATCGAGCGAAGAAATGTGTGGGACGCATAACCAAGAATGAAACAACCTCTAAGCAAATGATAGCAGGGTCTTCTTTTTCTTCTGTACTCCCGCGCCCGCACGCCTGTCCTGCGGGATGTGCGACTTCTTCTTGCCCGTATCCGAGTCAGACCCGGAGCTGGACTCCTCGTCGCTGTCGTCGTCATCGTCGTCCTCCTCCTGCCTGTGTCCGTAAGCCGCGCTAGACTTGCGCGGCTGCGACTGCGACGCGGGGAAGAGCGCGGGCGACGGGATCTGGGTGCCGGCGAACAGCTGCTGGCTCGCGATGTCGGACAGCCGACGGTACGGCGCGTCCGCTTGCCACGGCCTCGGTCGCAACTTCGCCTTCGTGGGCTTCGGCAGCTCCCCGTCGGCCTCGTCGCGGTCTCCTTCAGCGTCCCGCTCAGGCTCGCTTTCATTCTCCTCTCCGCTGGCGCGCCCGTTGGCGTACGGCGTGCTCTCTACGAAGCTACCGGCGGGGAACGGCGTGTTTGGAAACTGGCTGCTCGACGGTATGAATAGCGGCTCCTTGACGCGGCCGTTTGGTTTGGGAGTCATGGTGGGCATGTCGAAGTACTCTTCCTGCTCCGCGGCGCGGTCTTGGGTGATGGTTACCTCGCGAGAGACGTCCGCCTCGTCCTTCTCAGTGGTGTTCGTGGTGCGCGAGACAGGCTCGGGGGAGTGCGAAGGGCTGCTCGGCTGGAGCTCGTCGACCATAGACGACTCGACATCAGGTACGGACTCGGTCTGTGTCCGGGGCTGTGTGGCGGGAAGCGTTGTCCACGAAACCTTGGAGAAGCCAGGGGTAGAGGTGGCAGCCGGCGTAGACGACTCGCCGGAAGCGTCCTGCTCCTGCTCCTGCTCCTGAGCAGGTGCGTCAGCAGCGGGCTCGTCGGCCTCCGCACTCGCACCAGCGCGTGACCGCGTAGACACCGGCTTGGCTGCGGTGGTCTTGCCCCTCGTCGCACGACCCTTCCCTCTCTTCGGCGCTTCCTCTTTCGCAGCCTGCTTAGCCGCCTCCTTCGCCTCCTTCTCTGCCCGCTTCGCCGCCTCTTTGGCCTCCTTCTCCGCCTTCTTCTCAGCTGCCTTGGCCTCCCGCTCGGCCTTCTTCTCAGCCGCCTTACGCTCACGCTCGGCCTTCTTCTCGGCCTCGCGCGCCGCCTTCTCCTCTTCGGTTAGCCGACCTCGACGCTTAGGAGCGGCGGGGGCAGTGGTGGCAGATGCGACGGAAGGGGGAGCCGGCGCGGGTGTAGGGGTGGACGCTGGTGGCTCTGGAATGGAGGACGAACGGGTCATGGCAGAGGTACGACGAGTAGCCCGGGTTGTACGGCGCGGTCTGGTCTCGAGCTCCTGAGGCTCGTCCGCCTCCTCTTCCTGAGTCTGCTGTAAGGCCGCCTCAGGAGCTGCTGCCTTCTCCGCATCGGCCTCGGCGTTCTCCTGCTGAGGCGCATCTTCCTCGGGCTGCTCGGGTGTAGTGTCTTCTACAGCACCCTCGGCGTTCAACACTTCGTCTGCGGGCTGAGACGACGTGAACGCGTCAAGCAGCTGCTTAGAGATACCCGGGAGCGTCGCAGGAGAACCGTGGCCAAGCCGCCCGTACCGGTCCTTCATACGAGATACCGTCCCAGGAGTGCGGTGCACAGCAGGCGGCGGAGTACCCTCTTGGAGCCGTGCGAGCTCTGTACCTGCGCGTACAGCTGGGTCCGACGACTGGGTCGGCTCGCCTTCGGCGTCGGCGTCCTCGATCGGATCGTCCTCGAGCGCACGCCGTCGTTCGGAGACGTCCGCGAAGGAACCGAGGGACTCGATCGGGTCAGACGGACCCTCGTCCGGGTGGAGGTCGATGGAGCTCATGTGCGGGCTGCCATCTGCGGGGAGGTCGATGTCGGCCGGGTCGGTAACCGGTTCGGGCTGGCGCAGGGGTGGAGGCGATGGAGTGCGCCCTGCGTCCTGTTCAGCATCTTGTTCTGCGCGTGGCTGGGGCTCGGGTTCGCCCAACTCTGGAGAGAGCGCACGCGCGGCAGAGGCGGTCAGAGCGGTGTCCTGCTCAACCTCGTCCTCGTCCTCAGACGCAGAGCCGTCATGGGCTGGGGCTCCCGCATCGTGCTCTACCTCCTCAATGGCGTCGGTTTGGTCGCCCTCACCCTCTTGCACGGCTTCGTCCTCTGCAGGAGGCTCCACTGCCGTTTCCGGCTCAGCCGCAACGGCCTCCATACCCTCATCCACCTGTACGGGAGGCTCCTGCGAGGAGTGAACGGATCCATCAACCTCAGCGGTGGGCTTGGTCGGACTGCCGTCACCTCTGTGCGTAGATGGCTCATCTAGCGCCGGCTCGCCCTCGGACTCTGACTCGGATCCGGAGGCCTCCTGGTCCTGCGCTTTGTCTGCCTCGCGAGCTTCGGACTCAGACGGCGCCGCTTCCTCGGCGTCGCTCTCGTAGCCCTGGTCTGTCGCGTCCTTGACTTCAGGGGCGTCCGCGGGAATGGATTCGTCTCCTCGCTCCTCTTGTGCTGAAGCGTCCCCGGTGATGTCGCGCTTTGAGGATTCCACGTCCGCCTGTCCCGCCCACCATGAGCCTCGCTCAGGATGCTCAAGAAAAACCACCTACCTCGAGTTCGGGCTCCTCAACGGCGAGGGCATTGGGCTGCACATCCATCGTCGTTGGCGGGACGATGGCATCCTCACCGTCCGTACGCGCGTCCACATCGGCTACCTCGGCATCCAGCTCTGGCTCTTCGTCCGACGACGACGCAGCACGTTGCAGCTTGCGCGATAGCCTGCGGAACGCCCGGTCGTTCTTCTCCTCTTCCTCAAGGTCAACGTCCTCGTCTTGTCCCGCATCCTCGTCGGAATCGCCACCAGCTGCGCTGGAGGACGAGGAAGACGGGATCTGCTTGAGGATGCTTCCACGCGGTTTGACGGGGCCACGGAGCAGTGCTTCGACGTCGATGGAGGTGAGGTCCGCGCCAAGCGCGCTGCTGGGGGCAAATGATATAGACGAGGGCTTCAGGGCGTCCGCGACGACCTCGTCGTCGCCATCATCGTCGTCGTCGCTTGAGCTCTCGTTGCTGCTTCCCTCGTCCTTGCTCTCCACTGCAACTTCCGAGATCTCGGACCCAGCAGGTACGCGAGGGAGAGGTGCAGGACGCGCAGCAAAGGACGCCGTGTTGAGCGGGAAGACGGGTGACGGAGTTGACTCCTCGGATGCGGTCGCAGCTGGCGAGGGTATTTGTATGGGTGCAGGAACACTCCCGGCGCTCTTGCGCCGACGCTGGGCCTCCTTGAGGAGCACCTCGAGTTCGTCGACGAGCTCCTCGTCGTGCGCACCCTCCTTCAGCTCAGCTATGCGCTTGCGGATGAACTCCGGTCCACCCTTCACGACCGGACATTCGGCGCGCGGGTGCAAGGATGCCTTCTCGCAAATGGGACAGGACGGCGCGCTAGATGGGCGGCTTCGCTTGCCTTTGGCGACCTTGGGAGCAGCTTTGATAGGCTCAGCTGGTGTGCTGGAAGCGGGGGCGGTTGGTGTGGGCACTGCGTCAGGTTCCTGTACGACGGGAGCTATAGAGGCAGAGGACTGGTCATCGACGGAGATATCCTCGGGACCCCACGCCTGTCGTAGCTTGGACTTCCCTGCCTTGCGCTTGCGAGAGGGCAGCACTGGTTCGGATGCAGACTCAGGAGCAGTCTGTTCTGGTGCGGGAGCCGGCATCGGAGGTGCCGCCGCGATCTTGTTCTTCGCCAAGACCGCTTGCACTGCGGCCGCAACAGCAGCGATCGCAGATGCCGAGTCCGAAGTCGTCGCTGTAAGGAATGTTCATGCTTGCAAAATGATCGGTGCGGTCGGAACTTACCTTGAGACGTACTAGGAGCAATGCTTTTCTTCCTACCCCGCTTCTTGGCGGTAGATGTACTCTGAACTGAAGCACTTCGCTCCTCGATCTGCGACACGTCTGCTTCTGCACCCCTCGGTTTAGCTCGACACGAAAGAGAAGGGTAGGGGATACATACCAGGTACAGTAGCTGAGGATATGGTAGATGTGTCAGGGTCCACAGATGTATCTGCTGCTAGTGTCTTCCTCCTTTTCCTCTTCTTCTCTACAATTGCTAGATGTTGGCTTAGGAGGGCACACAACTATCGAGGAATGACCTACCCTTCTGCTGTGGTTCCGTCGCACTCTCAGCGACGCTGGAAGGACCAGGTTGCGACGCTAAACGGCGTGTCCTTCAGCACAACTGTACACGAAGGAGACCTCGAATACCCTACCTTCAGGAACAACCGCTGCCTCAGGTCCATGCGAATCGTTGACCGACTCAGCAGCCTTGCTCTTCGATGCCCGCTTCCGCATAACCGGTTCGGCGGACAGAGCCTCACCCATAGCCACCTCTTTCGATGCAGGCTGTTCTGCCCCAGCACTAGCAGGCTCCGCAACAACATCTCCCTCCTTCGACTTCCCCTTCTTCTTGACCTTCGTGCGTGCTGTACCAATAGATTGTGAGCGAAGGCCGGAGAAGCAAGTCGCTTGAACGCTCTGACCTTCCACCGCATCGGACAACTCAAGTGGTGCAACCGCCTGATCAGCCTCGGGAGTATCGACAGGGACGGACACGGCATCGTCGGCCACTTCAGTTTCTCTCCGTTTGCGTTTCCGTTTTTCCTTCGACGACTCTTCGGACGGCACAGAAGCCTGCTGGACGTCTGGTGACGGCGTATCGTCCGACTCCGAGACATCTTTTCTCTTCTTCTTGTCCTTTGCGCCTTTCTTGTCCTTCTTCGCTTTCCTCCCCGCTTTGTCCGTGGCGACATTGTCCTCGGTGTCGGCGGTCTCGCCACCATGTGGCTCGGTCACCTCGAGGGCGTACAAAGTGGACGGCTCCAAGTTCGCGGCAGCGTCGGCCTTCCACTTACCCTTCTTGTCAGACTTGTGCGCTAAGGGCTGTGAGTCGTCGGCGGAGGCAGTCGTCTCGTTTGCGAGCTGGGAACGCTTCTCCTTCTTCCGCTTCTTCCTGATGGGTGAGGATGGGGAAGGTGAGCGGGGAGCAGTCGAAAGGTCGGGCGGTGGTGGTGCAATCTCATCGGTGGTGTCCCGTGGCGGCTCGGGGGAAGCGAGACGTTTGCGCTTGGATCCTACCGCGGGCGCAGGAGACTCTGATGAGTGGGGTGCAGGGACTTGGGTCTCCGGAACGGCACCAGAGGACTTGTGGTCCTTTCGCGATTTCTTCTTCGAAGTCTTTGAGGGGCCCGCCTCGTTTTCTTGACGAGCAGCTTGGGCTAGACGTAAGTGAAACGAACAGGACTGTGCGAAGAGAATCACTAACAAGGGCCCGCCCTCGAGCTTTCTGTGGCGGAGGCAGGTTGAGGTTGCGTAGATGATGCTTCTTCGTCATGAAGGCGTGTCTCTTCTCTGCGCTTCCGTTTCTTCTGAGGAACACCGTTCGCGTCCAGAGTAGATGCCGGTGGCCGAGGGATTGTAGCCGAAGTGGGAGTACTTCGTCCAGACGCGGGATCGGAGAATGCACTGGACAACCGTGGTTCAACACGCAGCTTCCTTGACCTTTTCCGCGATATAGGCTGCAAGAAATTGGTTGAGCGCTTAAGCGTAAGGAGGGTCGAGAACGTACCTGGGTAGCGTTTGCGGGAGGCTGCTGAGAGAATATGGGAGGACCACCGTTCTCGACGAATACGGATACATCAAGGGTCGTGACGTAGCGTGCGAGATGACGGAAAGCTTCAAAATCGTCGTCTGTGCAGGTGAGAGCATGAGAGGGTGTCTGCACATAGTTGTGGCTAACGCACCGTCTTCCAAATCGATGTGTCTCCCCTCGTGCAGTCGAGAAAAACGGATTGACGCGTCTTCTGGTAGGCCAAGCTTAGTCCTTACTAATGTCTTCGTTTCTTCGAGGGATTGTCCTGTGTACGATCGTCCGGAGAGTCTTCTGTTTAGCACCCCTTACGCGCCCTACGCTCGCGGAGCGAACGCACCCTTGTAAACCCGCTGGAACGTCCTGTCCGGCGTGTAGAACGTCACGACCGTTCCGTCCTCGTCCCTTTTGCGCTTGTGACCGTCCATGTCGCGATGGAGGGGAGAGGACGCGCCCCTTGCGTGAGGTGAGCAGACTGAGAGAGACGGCGTTCGCGGCGGTGGCTTGGACGAAATTGAAGAGACGCCCGAGGAATTGCCGGCTGCCTCGACCGGTGACGCGCGCCGTCAACAGACACAAACACCTCCTCGATCCTCCCTCCACCATGGCTGGTCACCACGGTATGCTCTCCTCGGCCATTGTCCGTGCGCGCACCCGCTCACGAGGTGTGTAAGGCTCCGGGTTCAACCCGCACCTCCCTGGCTTCAAGCACAAGTTCCTCGCGACCACGCTCGGCGCGACCATGTGGTTCTTCATCTTCTATCGTGCGAGGTGCGTATGTTGCATGACTCTTCTCGCCTGTTGCTCATCCATGCTACAGGAAGGACGGTGCAAAGCTTTTGGTGAGTGATTGCTGCTGTATTGGCTTGCTAAGTTGTTAATGCGCACAATAGGGCTTGAAGCACCCATGGGATGGACATGACGATCACCATGGCCATGAGGCGGGCCACTCAGAACACCATTGACATCGCAATGACATAGAGTTCGGTACAATCCCTTGGTGCGGAGTGTGTTTCGTGCGATGGTCCCAGCCACATATACTATCGCTGTCAACAAGTCCTAACCTCGCCGAACATGGACATGGTCGGGTCAATGCGGCATGTCAAGGATTGTGAGTGAGCGGCTGGGTCCTGCTAGCTGGGCAAGCACTGGAACAACACAGTGAGTGTTACTGGAAGAGAGCAACCTCGAGCGGTGGGTACCTAGCGTGTATGCGCAGACCGACCGCGGTAAGAATGCAAGTGTCTACACCATCCCTGGCCCCTTCGCCCCTGCGGTAACAGGGCTCACTCGCTCATCCAAATCAACTGCAACTGAGGTCACGGACAGAATGGCACAAGGTTGGTACTATAGTTTCGCACAGCACACCGGTGAATAGGCGAGGCGAAGTTGGCCGAATATTGAAGCTTTGAAGCCCGAAGGCGTTCTCAGCTCAGGAATTGTGCGGCTCGAAACAGAGGTCAGCACATACTTTGGTGGTATGTCCAAGACGCGACATGACGCGAAAGGCCTGCCAAAGCCCAAAGTGATAATATACAGCAATATTCGGCGAACATGAGCGCGGGCGCGGGCCCCGCCAATACTTTTCCACGGCTCTCTACTCTACTTTGACTAGCACCGAAAGTGACGATACGGGTACAGTATGCGGGGTCGGGGCGGATATCTCGGGACTCGGGTGGAGGCAAGTAGCTGTACTGTACGGGGCACGCGCGACAACAGGGTTGATAAGTGAAGCAATAAAGCATGGCGATTAGGGGTGAGGGAGGGAATCGTGAGTGGGTGCTGGTTCGTAAGGTTCGTAGCGAGAGCCTGAGAGATGGAGAGGGCAGAAGGGAGGGTCAGAGGGAGGAACGGATCAGAGGAGGGTCGTCTGGTGGAGGATGTCGACGAGGATGACATCTCGGACTGCATTCACAGCGGCTTGTCAGAGCGAGACGACCGGGTAATGCAGCGCGTGAACTTACTGCTGTTCAACACGGCGGACATGAGGCTCGGATCCTGTTTGCCACAGTCAGTAAAACGTAATGTTTTGTCGAGAGAGATGCACGTACAATGGCACAGGTGAGGTGTACATGCAACTGTCGCTTGCGCGGCGAGTATACACGGTGGATCTCCATCATTTCGCGGCGGATATCTGTGGTGCGGGCGTGTCAGCGTAGTCTCACGGTGATACAGCGGGGAGGACTCACATGTTGAGACCGCCTCGACCGTGTTCGGCTGGTCGGCGTCGTAGTTCATGACATACTTGCTGAACTGCACTCCTGGAAAGCGCACGGTCATCAGATGCTGCCTTCGGCATGGATGCGATCCGCTTACCCCCTCTGAGCTTCGCACGCAGCAAATCTGCCTTGTTGAGCAGGAGGATGAAGGTGGCCTTGCTGAGCAGCTTGCTCCGACACACGGTCTCCCATAGTGACATCGAGTCGTACTGCATCCACGTCGTCAGCATCTCGCCAAACCTCACGTACAAAGAGGAAGTCGGCGTACCAGTCTGTTCACATCCCTGTCCTCCGACAGGCGTTGGTTGAAGGCGCTCATAGGGCACAAGAAAATCATCGCGTTAACTGCGCTTGTCAGCCTCCCATCCGCCTCCGCTCAAGCTGAAACGCGACTCACCATCCTCGAAATACGACGCCCACGAAGCTAATCTCTGCGGTCAGATAGGCACGCCCTGACATCTGGGGGCGCACTCACCCCGCTGGTTCCGCTGGCCGCCGACGTCGTAGAACACCCACTCTGCGCCCTTCTCGGCAGCTAGCGGGTCGAGGTATGTGTTTCAGATGAGACGAAGGCCGCGCGGGGGATAGAAGGGGGCATACCAGTCTCCATAGTCATCCGGTACTCCTCCACGCCCACCGTGCGCAGCCGCGCGCGCAGTATGTCGTCTAGAGCAATTGTGTGAGGTGTGCCACAGGGCCCGAACAAGGGGCAGACGGACCTGTTGTTGGCACATACTTAATGTCCGCGACACGCGCAGCGTTCTCGACAAAACTATGCTCTCTATATCAGTACCCGTGTGAGGATCAGGTCGGCGGAAGATACTCACTATCGTGCGTGATGGTGGAGGTCGACGCCCTCCTGAGACAGAGCGTGGATAGCAGGGCTCTTCCACAAGCCGACGATGTCGTCCTTGCACGCGTCAAGGATCTTGCGCGCGTCCTCGAGGTCGTCCGGGTTCACCGCGACCTTCGACTGTGAGCCGCGTCTCCGGCGCATGAACGATTTCCAACTCGTGCCGCCACGGACGGATACCTCCGCGACGGTCAATGTAGGCTTGTCTTCGGTCGGGGTCCCTATAGGCGTTGTCTCCGCGGATAGACAGCGCGTGAGGATGAGCTCGACCTGCTTCAGTGGTGAGAGGCGCATTTGGAACATGCGGAAGTCCCGGCTTGGGCCGGAGTTTGTGTTGGAGAGGACGTAGAGAAGGTAGTTCACGAAGCGGGCGAGATTAAGATGGATGACTGCGCGCCACGCCTCGATTTCGGCGCGGAAGGCGGAGGGGCAGAAGTAGAGCTGGAAGTTCTTGATCATGGTCGACTTGCCCGACTCCGCTTGCCCTAGGGAGATGGCGGGCATTTGAACTTCAACGCCGCAATGTCGTATTCAATGGAGAACATTGACATACCTAGCAGGAGGATCTTCGTCTGCGGCCGGTGTTTCCGCAACTCCTGCTTATCCTGCTCGAGCGCGCGGTCGATTTCATCGCTAAACAGCCGTGTGAGGATAGCAAGAACACAGAAAGAAAGGCAGATAGGGACCCACCTGATTCTCTTGGCCTCCTTCTCTGCGGCCAGCCGCGCTGCTTTCTCGGCCTCGGTCTCGTTCTTCGGTGGTGAGGGTGGCCAGGAGTGGGACATTTACAGGGCAAGGAACGCGGACGCGGACAGGGGTGGTATCGCGCGGGGTGGGGAGACGGGTCGGAGGACCGCACGGGAGGTAGAAGATCGGGCGGGAGGGGACATGCTGAGTATTGTATCGATGTGTGGCGCCTGACGGCCGTGACGCCGTTTCACGAAACGGTGCTAAAACTGTGATCTTGGGCTTGCGGCGTCGCGCAGCTGCGATTCGCAAGCTGCCTTCTGGGGTCAACCGTTGATGCGCCGCGTACCCGACCCGTACCCGATCGCCTGTTGCCCTCCGTCCCCCGCGTCGGCTCGCGCCCGCCGCCCGCGCTGTCCTCCGTGCCTGTCGGGCCCGGGATCTCCGTGTGCTCTGCTGCCTGGTTACGTCCTCGAACGCGTAAGAGCACGCGGGCAGCAGCTCGCCACGACGCGCACCTCGCGCGAGAGACGCAGAGCCGCGCATCTGGTGAGGTCGTGTAGGAGGTCCGGATGTTCAGCACTCCAGCTTGACAGCCAAGCATCCATGCTGCACATTGTTGCTCTGATCAACCGGCCCATACCCCAGCATGTTCCCAGCATCCCCACAAGCTCGGCCCTGAGCCCTCGGACTGGGTGCTAGAACCGATTTGGCACTCACCGACGCATCGTGCAGACACAGGATGATGCATGTATCGAGATCCTGACAACATCAGCTCCCGGCGGACTTGCGGCACGAACGCAATTGGCCTGAACGAGTCTCATCTCACTCACGCTCTCTCGTACCTCCTCGCCAATGAGGTGAACCGCGGGGGCATCGTGAGCATCGAGCACCGCGCGTTACTGCTAATCACTGGCACTTACCTCTAACTTACTGAGACAGAGCAACCGGGCGCCATCTGAAGTGAACATTGGACACGGAGTTTTAAGTCCGCGGCTTAGCTGTTCATGGAAGGTCCGGCGTTCTACAGAGGAGTCTGATAGCGGCGCCCACCAAGTCCCTCGAGTCTCCTCGAGCGCGGTTGAACCAGATTACCGTGCCGATCCGCTCGTGGCGACTTCAGCCTTAACGTTCCTCGACAGCTTGTACGGTCCGAAGTCGGCGATGTGGCAGCATGTACATCTTGGGAGCTTGGCGGGACTGACCTGAAGCAGCCTGATGCCTCAGACCACCGTCCTTGTGTATGTACAGCCGAGCGTCGTTGACTCTTTGAACCTCGTGCCGAAACATTTGTTACGACGATGCTGTGCCCCTCGTGCCGTCATGCTTACGCAGGTGTACTGACTCTGAGGTACGAAGGAGCACATGGCCGACGCGCCCGACAAGAAGCTTTGCAGTGCGACTCTGACCCTCTCTGACCACGTCCCGCATTCGATTGGATTACCAAGGAGTAGGGACTTTGATATATTAAAAATGCGCGACCTGAACGATACCTCACATCTCTGTCGTAGGGACATCGTTACGTCGCCGACCATACCCGTAACGCAGATAGGATGCTCAGCCAGTACGTATTGATACGTACATCCTCGTACCACGGCTCCCTCATCCTCAAGGATGTTCCAGCACGCGCGTCCTGTTGTCGAGAATTTCAATTTCAAGGTCAGCGAACACACAGGATCATGCGTGAGACGTTACGTACGAAGAAGTGGGGGAGAGCGGGATGACCTTGTGCCCTAACTGGTGATGGGGATCGAGCTGCGCCGGCCCTTCACTACGATCAGTCCCAGAGTGTGGGTGTTGGTCCCGTTGTGGCGTAGTCTGCGGTGAGTCGTTCGTCGGTTCCGAAGCGACGTACCTACTCTTGGAAACGTGAGTATTTACATACCATTGGGTCCGCGCGCGTGGTTCCCTCAGGCTCTGGTCGCCGTGCGGATGCAATGAGAATGCTCGCTGGGCCAATCCTGCAGTTTAGCGGTCACCCTAGACCCGGAAGCCTGTTGCAGAGGCGTGTTTGCAACGCCGGTAGGCATGACGGTCAACGCGAGGCTCGCGTGAACAACGTACCGATACAGTGCAACGGTGTCTTCTGCGGTGATGATGACTGAGAAGGTCCTGATTTGGGTGGACACGCTTAAACAGGGGATTCATGAGTCAGTATCATAAGTAGCCTGCACACATAGGAAAGCCTTACGACCATGCTGTCGACCCACTGCTACAAGCAGTTAAGGTAATTGGAACGCACAGCATAGCCCCAGTGTCGGTATTAAAATGACAAACGTCGACCTTGAGTGTGCATGCACCAGGGAATCCATTGTGGTAGTCGGGCGTGGAAGACTTCTGAAGTGAAGGGAGATTCGTACGGTACAGTTGATGTCGTCCCGGCTGATGTGTCGAATGGATAGTGTCGATCTTCAGCAATGACGGTAAGTGCGATCGACCTACAAACGGCTACGAGGAACTGATCAATACGAGGAGGCAATTGCGACGACAAAGAAATGCGTAAGCTGAAAACTCCATGAAGGCGAACAGCCGGAATGGATTCGACGGCAGTATCGCGCCCTTAGACTGCATGCGCTGCCCCGCGACTTGATTGGTGGCTGGGGCCCTCGCGCTCGTGAGCAGCTTTGCGGGTGCCACGCGTACATCTGTCTGAAGTCGTCCACCGCGACGCATCCCCGCGTTTTGCGAATGTTAACTTGTTGCTTCACCGATGTCACTGTCACGTCGCGCGAGTTGCATTGCCTGTCGTTGTACAGAGCGCGAGGATGTCCTCAATAGCAGGCTTCGTGCCACCGAGGGTGTGCCAAGTCCTTTGGATCAATTCCAATAGGTTGAAGCAGTGCATACCGCACAGCAAGTAGTAGGGATGAATGCCGTCGTCCGTACAGAGGTCGTGCGCATTCCTGGCCGGCCATGTCAGCGTTTGGAAGTGTCTCGGAGACGTAAGAGAAAACTTACCATCATCTGCCCACAGTTCTCTCTGCGTAGACTTGCGCACCGCGCAGAGTGACCGTTTTCGAAGAATGACCGCGCAGGAGATCATCTTGTGCGCGTCTCATGCCACGATGGTATTGTCATCGACACTTAGCTTGGCGACCATTGCTCAGCGCAGTAGTGCTACTGTGTTCGGATGCATTCATAGCCATACACACACGGAGGCTGGCCACCACAAGGTGAGCGTGTCGAATGTAACGTTCAATCGAAGTACGAGGTGAAGTGAAGACAAGCGCCGGGCGGCTCGGAACGAGCTGCCCAGATTAGGCAAGGCGCCCGGCGTCTGCCGGATCCCAGCGCCCGCAGACGTGTGTATCGACTTCTCGCTACCGCCGCACGCAACACAGGCCCTCAAGACAATCGGTGAGTACCCAAATGCTGCTGGAATCGCTGCGAGAGCCCCGTACGGCCCATGGAGGACGCTTTGGTTGGATGCTGGCAGGAAAGAGCAGGATATAGAGGCTGGATGGGATCGGATGACTTTGGATGTGTCTCTGTAAGTGCAGTTTTGGCTGACCCTTGCCCTTTGCTCCTAGGTCATCTCGCCGTCGCCCATCATGTCTCTCGTTGTCCCTGAGGCCCACCAGCAATTCCAGGTGCGTTTTTCAGGTCCAGAGGGACCCAATGGCCGGGAAGTTCTGAATGGACATATTTCAGCACATCTTGCGTCTCCTCAACACCAACGTTGATGGCAAGCGCAAGATCATGTACGCCTTGACTGAGATCAAGGGTGTCGGTCGTCGTTACGCCAACCTTGTCTGCAAAAAGGCCGATGTCGACCTGAACAAGCGGTACGTCCTACGCTTGCTTGCTTACACCTATTGGCTTACAGAACTGGGAACATCAGTGCTGGCGAGCTGAACTCGGATGAGCTCGAGCGTCTCGTCACTATCATCCAAAACCCCACTCAGTTCAAGATCCCCACGTGGTTCCTGAACAGGCAGCGGGACATCGTCGACGGCAAGAACTCGCAGATCCTGTCCAACGGCGTCGACTCGAAGCTCCGTGACGATCTTGAGCGGCTGAAGAAGATCCGTGCCCACCGTGGTCTGCGTCACTTCTGGGGCCTCCGTGTCCGTGGTCAGCACACCAAGACGACTGGTACGTTTCAAATGCTTGTTGCGTATCTGGCAGATAGCCTGACCTTCTATGTAGGTCGTCGGGGCAAGACCGTCGGTGTGTCCAAGAAGCGCGGCTAGACGCTTCTCTGGTTTTTCTGCTACTCGCATTTTTTCATCGACGGCGGCGGTATTATGTCCACTATGTGATGTATCTCTTCATGCAATAATACCAACGACCCATGACATGCTGTCCCTGCTTTCCCCTGTATCATCCCTGTTCCCTGTGTCGAAGCAAATGCAGTCGGTGTGTACCAATCCTGGATGGAAACTTGCTCCCGCGGTCCGTAAATGGGACTGAGACGCTAGAACGTTCTGGGATGGTTTGGGCGCTTCCGTGCCTCCACCGACATAAACGCGAGCTTTCATCTCCTTGCTTCTCCTTGCATCCTACCCCACGCTACGAACCTATAATGGCCTCTGCAGCATCTGCCTGGGCAAACCCCTACGCTCTACACCCCTGGTTCAAAATGCCGTCTCACAAGCGCAAAGACCTCAGCAGCGACGAGGAGGACACGCTTGTCAACTCACCCGTCCGCGGCGCGTCCTACGAGCCGCGTCGCTCTCTCTCGCCCGCCCCGAGCCCCAAACGGCGCAGGTGCGACGTTCTCGAAAATGGTATGTCGCAGCTGACCCTCGATGGCCGGCCCATACCACCGTCATCAGCCCACTACTACGCCCCCGGCCAGTTCCCGCCACCACACCTTGACCCCGCCGCGGCCGGCGCGCCCACCATCCTCTTCCCCGTCACACCGACCACATCCAACCAGTCCGCCGCGCCGATGTGGGCAGACGGCCCCCAAGTCACCGCGACCACCGCGATCCCGGCGTCCGTCGTGCTCCCCGGGTCCGTCGAGGAGCCGACGTCGCCTGAAGCAAGCGGCGCGTCCATCCAGGGGGACGCGGACGTGCAAGACGTGTCGATGAAGGTGCCGTCGTGGTACGAGATCGAGAAAGACCGTACGTCCTCTTCCCCTTCCTCCTCCGCGCCCGCCACCGCGCCCGCGTCTACGCGCCGGCCGCTGTTCCGGCGCGCGCCCCGTCCGACCGTGGTTGACGATGGGCCGTCCGCCGATGCAGGAATCGTGATCACCGACCTCGAAGACTCGGACGCGGAGGACACCGACGGCGGCGAGGCGAAAACGAGCGACGGCGACGCGCCAGGCTTCACCATCTCGTCCGCGCTACTCGACCGCCTGCCCAAACCGTCCGTGCTCGGCGCGCTCGCGCCGGACGCGGCTCCCACCAACGCGCTCGTGCTCTACCGCCCGCTGCCGCTTCCCACGACGTCGGAGGACAGTACGGAGAAACCAGAGGAGGACACGCCAAGAATAGAGGAGATGGTGAGGGAGGACGAGCCTATAGCGGAGGACACGGAGATGCCGGTGGACGAGCAGATAGACTTCACGCCGATAGTAGATCCGGCTGGGTTGCAGCCTATGGACGAGCCAATGGACATCGAGATGCTTTGACCAATCATATGTACTTGTACGTCTGCTGCATACAATATCGCCTCGCGTTTCGCAATAATACCATGTATCCCGTTCGTGTAACAGAGCCTAGAATGCGCGTTGCAGGACGTGTGTCGGTGGCGAGCTTGAGCAAGATCGCCCTTAGTGTCCAAGACTCGTAGGATTTGCGCTTAGGATATGCGGATCCCATCCTCCGCGCGCACCGCCGCGTCCAAGCCTCCATTCATCGCATCGAAGGCCGAGATAGTGAACAAGGCACTCCTGAGGCCTGAGTGACTGAGTCCTCGATGCTCTTGCTACGTCTCGGTGATCTCGGGAGCAAACACGTCCCAAAAAGGCAGCTGCTGTAGATCGACGGCGCAACATTATCATCGATTGCTCCAGGTACACAGGCACGACGCGTTTCAGCCCCCGCAATCTCCGTAGACTTGCGGCGCCGCTCTGGTACGACGAGTCTCTTAAACAGTGCATGCTCGCAGCCTCGACCGCCGGCGACGCTCCTTAATGATATCCAAGCCACAACTTTTGACAGGCCGTATGTCAGGAGCAGTTGTGCCGCCGTGGACCTGTTTCGGCGGGGGTTCTACTCCGAAGTATGCGGACGTCCACAGAGTATACATGAGAGGGCGGGGCAGAAAAAACGCCCCTCGAGTCGCATTTCCCGGCCCCCACACAGCCAGGTCAACGCGCACGATGGTCCCCAGCATGCGCTTCTCCAACCTCGCTGCCTCCGGCATCCTGCTCGCGCTGCTTCCCGCTTTCGTTGCGGCCACCACTCCCTGCCTGCAGGGCACGTACTCGCAGAACGGAAACGGCCAGCCGCCATGCCTCCCTTGCACCCCCGGGACATATAGCTGTACGTGCCCGCCCGCCCCCATGCTCTCGCACACCCTCCATTCACTCCTGCACATGCTCACCCGCCGCTTCCCAGCAATCATGCAGAACAGCTGCACGCCGTGCCCCGCGGGCACCACGAGCGCGGCAGGCGCGGCGTCCTGCTTCGCCTGCCCCGCGGGCACGTACGCCACGCCCGGCTCCGACGATTGCACGCTGTGCCCCGCAGGCACGTACGGCTCGATCGCGAGCGCCGGCGCGTGCACGCCGTGCCCCGCGGGCGCCGCGTGCCCCTTCGCCGGCCAGACGAGGTTCTCGACGTGCAACGAGGGCACGTATGCGCCCGTCCCGGGCTCGACGCGGTGCACGGCCTGCCCCGCGGGCACGTTCAACCCGTACTCGGGCGCGACGCGGTGCTGCAGCTGGTGCGTCCCAGGGCCCCGCTGAGTATACTCCCACTGCTGATGCTTTGCAAACTCGCAGCTGCGCGGGCTTCTACCAGGTGGGCGTGCATGGTGCTTTCTGACGCGGCGCGCTGAGGTGCTGACGGCGAGCGCAGGACAACGCGGCAGCGACGCTGTGCAAGGCTTGCCCCATCAGCGGCTCGTACTCCCCTCCCGGCGCGTCGAGCGCCTCGCAGTGTCTCCCAGGCGTCTCGGGCGGGCTCACCACATGCCCCGCGTCCATCGACCTTAGCTGCCGTACGTCCCCGCCCCTCACCTCTCTCATCCCCGAGTTCCCATCTCCTCGCATCCATACTAACATCTCCAACCTCCCCACAGCTGCCGTCGGCGGCGCCACCGTCTCGCAGGTCCCGCCCGTGCGCCGCCGTGGTCCTGAGCGCCGCGGGTGCCCGGCCGGCCAACGCAGCTGCCCCGTCTACGGCTCGACGCTCCGCCGCCGCGGGTACCTCAAGGGCTACGAGTGCGTCGACGTCCAGAACGACCTCGAGAGCTGCGGCGGGTGCGTCGCGCACGACTCGCCGTTCGGCGAGCGCACCGCGGGCGGCGGCCGCGACTGCAGCGCGATCCCGAACGCGGAGGGGGTGCAGTGCCGTGCGGGTGTGTGCGTTATCGGTGCGTGATATGCGGGAGTGAGTGGGACGAGGACGGTTTTGCTGATGCGTCCGTCTTGTTGTTATAGCGAGATGCGCGGCGGGATATGTGCTCACGCAAGATGGGGAGAACTGCGTGGACCCGCTCGCTATCCAGGCTTGAGGCGCACAATCGTTGTTCTTCGAGAACGTCTGCATCGGCGTTCCGACAGAGGGCGTATATTGCACGGTCGACGCAGGAGACATCGTATATGCTAAACTTTTGGGTTAAATGCAGGGTATTGGCATCTGGATACTACAACACCTTAATGTAGAGCATTACACTTACAGCCATCACGGGAGCTCAGACATTGCAACTGAGAGCCGCATACAACCGATGGATATAGCATTGTCCGCGACCCAACGGCGTTACACAAGCAACTGAGAATATATAGAACGATGAACGTCCTCGCAAAAGACAAGGTAGCAGAACATATACATTACAACACGATCCAAGAGCATGAACGGGATGAGTCACGCCACAGCAGCGTCGTGGGGACGTGGAGCGATCTATGCGCTGGCACCCTGAGGAGTAATACTCTTAGCATGATTTCGACATATGGGACAGATAACACGCACGACGACAGGAATGCCAAAACGCTCTGCGCGCTTCTTCCGCCGAGCGAGCTCTTCCTCGTCGACAGGATCCGGGGGCGGGGCGGCACGTTTCCTGCCGTTCGTCGTCCCGTTGCTCTTCGTGGCGTCCGCCTGGGAAGTCTGAAGACCAAAGCGTGCTGCACGAGCGGCAAGCTTCTCGGCTTCCTGCAGGTGGTCCAGACCGAGTAAGAGGCAGCGGCTAAGTGGATACCGCAGCAAACGCACCTCTGGTGTGGGTGCAGCGGCGCTCTTCGCCGCTTTCCCATTCGCCGCGCCTTTACCATCCTTCAGCGGCGGGGCCTCCTTGAGTTTCGGAGGCTCGACGACTGGAATACCAAACCGGGCGGCGCGAGCCTTGCGCTTCTCCTCCTCCGCATCCTGCACGGACTTGGTGGCGGCTGCATCAGCGGGCGGGGTAGATGAGGACGCCGGCTTCTCCGCGGGTTTTGCTGGTTCCTCAGACTGAAAGACGCGTCGGCATGTTGGGCCCAGGAAGAAGTGTTGTGGCACGTACGTGTTTCGGTGCGGCCTTCGACGCGGGCTTTGCAGGCGCGGCCTGAGCAGTAGAGGCAGGTTTCGTGGATTTCGGGGGCGATGAGGGTGTAGGTGCGCTGAGAGGGATTGTTAGAGCCAGCAGAAGAGATCAGAAGGAATGAGACATACGGTTCTGCTGGCTGTGGCTGCGGTGGAGCGCGCGTGTTCAATGAGAGTACAAAGGCCAAAGGGTGCTACGCACTGCTGGGGGTTTCTCCTGGGCCTTCGAGGCGGGTTTTGACACGCTCTGAGCAGGAGCGTCGCCGTGCTGTTGGTTGTACACGTCGACCGCTGCGGGAGTGGCGAGGATTTTGGCAATGAGGTCGTTCTTGTTGGCCTTGCTGGGGATGGTGACGCTGGCCTTGTTGAGGATGTCCTTGAGGTCGACGACCTTGAGTGCTTTCCTGGGTATATGCGTGAGCGTGCGGAGACAGAGAGGGCGAGGACGACGCATACAGCTTGGCCTCCATGGTGGTGGTGGTGGTGAGTGGCGGAGAGGATGTGTCCGGAATAGGCAGTGACCAATCGGGTAGGGCGTGCTGTGAGTGGGCGAGGGCGTTGTTGCAGCTGGTTGGCTGCCTCCGTCTCTCCGCTCGGCCAATCACATACTCATTCCACTAATCATGGACCCCGTCAATCACCTCTTCAATTCAAACCCTTATCACGACTACCGTATGTCTTCCCCTCGCCGCCCCGGACGCTGACCACAACGTTCTCCCCAGAGGGCAACCCGCTCTACAACATCTACACCCAGCAGCAGCACCCCCCGCCCCAGCCCCCAGCACCCCCACCAGTTCCAGCATCCCCATCCTCACCAGCACCAGCACCCGCACCCCCAGCAGCACCAGCAGCACCAGCAGCAACACCAGCAGCAACACCACCCCCATCCGCACACACACCAGCACCCACATGCCTCCCGTCACCCGTCTCCGGGCCCTTCGCCCTCAACAACCCCCATCCCGCACTCTCCCCACCTCTTCCTCCACCACCAGCTTCCCCAGGCCGAACCACAGCCCCCGCCGCCTCAGCAGCAGCAGCCGCGTGAGCCGGAGCCCGCCGTAGATCAGATCCAGGATGACGCTCCGATGGACGAGGAGCCGCTCTACGTTAACGCGAAACAGTACTATCGCATCCTAAAGCGGCGCGTAGCGAGAGCCCGTCTCGAGGAGGTGCACCGGCTTTCCAAGCAGAGAAAGGTGCGTGCGGGATCATCTGCCGCTCTGCGCACATGTTCATCTCGCTCTGCAGCCGTATCTGCACGAATCCAGGCACAAGCACGCTATGCGGCGTCCTCGTGGTCCCGGCGGTCGCTTCCTTACCGCAGAGGAGATTGCGGCGCAAAAGGCAAATCAGGAAGCTGAAGCAGGTCCTTCTGGTAGTGCCTCTATCGACGGCGAGGGCGAAGAGGACGATACGATGATGGAATCTCCCAGAGATCTGCAGATTACCGTCGATTCCCCGCACGATCTGCCCACTCCTCCTGCACCTCAGCAGCCCGATAAGCAGCGGGAGACTCGCCCACCTGTCAATGCCTCGGGGCAACCTCTGCTTCAACCTCGCCCTCAACCTGCTTCGAACTTGCAGCCGCAGGTTCAACCACAACAGCCCATAGTGACGCAGCAACAACACCAACCACAGCAGCAGCAGCAGCAACGGGTCCAGGTGCAGGCCAGGCCGCAGCCGTCGCCCATGCCTCAACCGCAGCATGCTCAGTCGCCCCAGGTGCCTTCGGTTCAGTCCCCGCACCCTCCTCAGTCCGCGCCCTCCCCGTATCTCGCTCTGGGGCACAGTGCGACTCCGGTGAACCTAATGAACGTCGGCTTTCAGCAGCCTATGCCCCCAACGCCTGCTCCGCTGTCTCCCCACTCTGTGCCAGCCCTCCCTGACCCGCTCAACCCCTTTGATCACGTGCCTCCCAACGACGCCCACTCCAGACCCCAGGCCCCGGGAACTCACGACGGCGGCCGTCACTATGTTCCTGGCGCACCCCACAGTCATGTCCACGCTGGCCAACCTGGCCGCGGCGCTCACTCCCATGTCCACGCCGGGCAACCAGGGCAAGCCGCCCACTCGCACGTTCACGGAGGACAGCAAGGCCAGGTGTCGCAGCAGCAGGCCCCGCCCCCGCCCTCGATCGCGCTTCGCCCGCCGTACCACGCGGCGATGCAGATGCACCACGTCCCTCACCCCCATGCACACGCGCGTCATCACGCGTCGTTGATGAACCGGACGGAGCAGCTGTACAGGCAGACGGCGGCCGAGCACACCGTCATGAACATATCCGCGGAAGGGATAAAGGGCGACATGCAGCGGCGCGGGAGCGACATGATGCACTTTCCGCCCGCGGCGAACCAAAAGTAGGTGTCTTGGCCAGTGGTTTCCTGTTTGCCAGTTCTCGTTCCTGTTTGTTCTGTCTCGGTTTCGGTATCGGTCGGGTTTCGTTGAGTTATTCCTTTAATTGCCTTATTGTCTCTCGCCCCATTATCGCCTGACCCTTCTCGCTCCGTCTCCGTCTCTACCTGTTGTCTCGATTCTCCTAGACCCTCGAAGCTTGGTTAGTTAAGGCCCCGCCTGTGGAGCCGTGTACTTGTGATATCCCCGCGTTCGTTGTCCGTAGCAAAGGAAAGCATTACATAGAGTCAGCACAAGGTAGCTGAGTGGATCCATGTGGTCCGGGACTTCGTGCGACGTAGCACAGAATCGATTGCGACTCGTCAACCGAGTACAGCAGAGTCTACGGTGGCAATTCACGTCGTTCTAGCTCATTAATGCGGTAGTAAGTGTGTCTACTTTACATTAACCTGAGGTCTACGTGCGAAGTCCTACTTAAAACCCGAAAGATTACTATGAGTGTCCGATACCCAGCACCGACCGCGATACAATAGTCTAGCATTGGCCTCCAAGGCCGTCGACCATTGAGACACGACGACGGGCTGGCATACGTTTTCACGCTTGGATAGCGAGCGGGTCCACGCAGTTCTCCTTGTCCTGCGTGAGGACATGTCCTGCCGCGCATTTCGCTACGCCCCAAAACAACGATCAGCCCGCCATCCGCGTCGCGTCCACAGACACACAAAATGTACGCACCGATGACACACACGCCCGCGCGGCACTGCACCCGCTCCGCGTTCGGGATCGCGCTGCAGTCGCGGCCGCCGCCCGCGGTGCGCTCGCCGAACGGCGAGTCGTGCGCGACGCACCCGCCGCAGCTCTCGAGGTCGTTCTGGACGTCGACGCACTCGTACCCCTTGAGGTACCCGCGGCGGCGGAGCGTCGAGCCGTAGACCGGGCAGCTGCGGTGGCCGGGGAGGCAGCTGCGGCGCTCGGGGCCGCGGCGGCGGACGGGGGCGACCTGCGAGACGGTGGCGCCGCCGACGGCAGCTATGAATCGCGTCGTATAGGTCAGTGGGCTGGATGGAGCTTGGGAGGAGAGGGAGAGGGGACGCACGGCAGGTTCCGTCGGTACCCGCGGCGCATGTGTCGACGCCGCCTGAGACCCCTTCGAGACATTGCGAGTCGCTCGAGGAACCAGCGGGCGAGTAAGAGCCGCTGACGGGGCACGACTTGCACTCCGTCGCAGCAATCTCGTCCTGGTAGAAGCCGGCGCAGCTGGGGGTTTGCAGAGCATCAGCAATCAACGCCCTCTTGGCACTCGCCGGGGTAGGGCAGGAAGAACGCACCAGCTGCAGCACTGCGTCGAGCCCGCAAACGGCGAGAACGTGCCCGCGGCGCAGCTCGTGCACCGGGACGCGCGGGGGGTCGCTGAGTATGTACCTGCCGGGCAGACCGAGTAGCTCGTCGCGCCGGCGGTGGGGCAGGACGCGCCGGCGGGGCACGGCGTGCACAGGCCCGCGCCCATCGACGCGCCGTACGTGCCCGCGGGGCAGGACGTGCACGTGCTCGAGCCGAGGTACGCGTACGTGCCCGCGGGGCACACGATGCACGAGCCGGCGGCCGCGCCGCTGTACGTGCCCGCAGGGCACCGCGTGCAGCCGTTTGACCCGACGCCTAGAGAAGAGGAGGCGGTGAGTGGGCTACCGCGGGGATGTGGGAGGGCCGCGTACCGCTGTACGTGCCCGGGTTGCAAGTGGCACACGGCGGCGCGCCGGTCCCGGCGGTGGAGTACTGGCCGGGCTGGCAGGGGATGGTTGCCGCGACGGGGGCTGCGAACAGGGCAAGGAGGAGCGCGGCGGACGCGACGACGGGGAGACGCATGCTGGGGACCATCGTACGCGGTGAGCAGCTGGCAGGGGATTGAGCTGGGCACCGAGGGAAAAGCGCGACTCGAACGGCACCCTTCCATCCTTGTCCCCTATGTATACTACCCCTGCGCGTCCGCAGATTGCTGCATGGAATTCTTGCACGACTAGGCCCGCGGGGACACCCCTTCTCCTGACGTGCAGCCTGTCAAAACGCACTGTGGCTGGGGTATCATAATCGTTGAAGAGCGGCGCCGGAGGTCGAGGCTGGAGGCGTACACTAATTGCCAGGATTGCAGTGCCAGAACACTGCGAGATAATGGATAACGCGGGGCTGGAGCGCGTCGTGCCTGCGTGCCTGAGGCGATCGATTATAGTTTTGCGCCGTCGATCTACAACAGTTGCCTTTTCCGGACGAGTGTGCTCCCGAGATCACTTTCCCCGCCTGCGCGCCCAGTGGGTGCCTGTGTTTGTCGGCTCACGCTCAGCGCCGGAGACATTGACTCGCAGCGGGAGTGGGCGAGAAGGGAATACGTCCCTGCGAACCAATTGCGGACGCTGAACGGTCGTGAAGTGACTTAGAACCGCCGGTTCCCGCCTAAGCCGGCGCCCTGCAACGCGCGTTCAGTACGGTGTAGCCTTTGTTTGTTGCTGGCCCGATGCAAGCAGGTTGTGAAACCTTTAGCTAAGTAGGCGTTTTGCGTGAGCATGTTTGTCAGTCGACAACATAGGTAGACACGTCGTTTATCAGCCAAAGTCACCAGCTATGCGGATCCATGGCGCGACACGCACCGATGTCGAAGTTGACACGATACCGCTATGGTCGTCGCGCCTGTCAGTCGTAGCGTTCATAACGTTTCATAACCAGGACGACGTACTCACAGTTCTTGCACGGTTCCGAGTGGCGGCGTTTGGTAAAGGTCAGTGCGATTGTCCTAGCCCCCACTCAAGTAGCTCACACATATCGTCTGCCTAGGGGAAACAAGAGCTTGAACAGAGCGTGCGGCTGAACGTGGAGACTTACTGATCTTCCCGGTATGCTGAGATCCCCGAATGTAGTCCTGTGGACATACCGGCTGGCCGAGGGTGATCTTCAACCAATCAGAGCCGCGTTCCTGTCGTTGATGGCTTGCTTTGTTGGAATGCCGAGTTGCTGACCGCCTGGATGATCCACGCACTCTCAAAGAATTGCGGCCCCGATCGTCGCACCCGAGGAAATGGCTATATCGCAGGACTCCGGTGGCATAGACACCTTCTGGCGCACGTCAAACATGCTAAACTTGAGAGTACAAGTGAAGGTGCTCACATCACGACCAAGTTGGGATTCACAGTGGTATGAAACCCGAGGCTTAAGACAAAAGGCAGCGGTGTTCGGCCAGGAACTACGCAAGAACATGTGCTGCATGCACAAATCGCGCGTACGCCACATGGACGCGTTTCGGCCTCAAGAAGCACTGTACCAGGTGGCACGAGCCCAGAAAGGGAGGACGCGGGTCAAGTCCCGGACGTACACATGATCATCGTATCGCTCCGGGGTTCTAGCCTGAAACGAAGAGGATGATGGAATGTTCAGGAGCGGAGCTCACCCAACGACAAAATTCCGATACTGAATGCGAGCTTATACCAGCAAGGAGGGCAGGAGGCCTGGGTGGGTCCTGCGCTCGGTCGGGTGATGACGTGACCTGCGTCGTTCGGGAGACATTGGGAGTGCTTCGGGCGTATCACATCTAGCGTGATTCAAAGCTCGTCTGATACCGCAGGAGCATGTGCAGAGGCCTGCATGGCGTGCTCCCGGTTTGGCGTGGTGCATAAAAGCTGCAGAATGTGGGCTTCAAGGAAAAGGTATCAGAGACGAACTCCTCTCGTCAGTGCTACCTCGCAACATACCCGAAATGCAGCTCGCATCGATCCTAGCCTTCGCCGCTGTTGCCCTCATCAGCGCCCGCCCCGCCGTCGCGCATGAGCAGCAAGACGCGGTGAGCGTATACCGCATTAGCAGGAAGGCTATCGGAAGACTGACCTATGTGGGGACAGCACCTCACCACTAGCTGGAAGCCGACAGCTACGGTGGTGGAGACGCACACGTATACGGGGACACGCATCGAGCACGTCTACACCACTGTTCCGCCGTACATCTACGAGACGACGTTCCCCATCACGTGGACCCAGACGCAGACCAAGACGCAATACACACCTGTCGTTACGGACGTGCCGCCATTCAACCGTCGGCATGCTCGTGAGTTCGAGAGGCCGTGAGGTGAGTGAGAGTGCAGTATCATATACTAGACGTTGATAAGTTGACGTAGTGTGCTTGATGTAGTGCGCCGCAGGCGGGAAGGAGACTGAGGCTCAGGCTCAGTATGCGGGAACAGGATCTCGCGCGGCTGGAGGTCATGTATCGGAACAAATTTCTTGCTCGAGTATTGCAGTATATAATAATCTGTGAATCGGAGTCAGTGCTGAGTTTAATGTGTGGTAAGATGCGTACGTGAGGGGTACCAAAGTCACGACGGATGAGGACTCGAGTAGCAGCAGTAGAGAATACACGTTCGTTCAGATGGTTGGAATTTCATGCGAGATGACCAATAGTTTTGCTTCTGTGAATAGAGTGTGAACGCTGATACTCTCTATAGGTCCAGGGGGGAAGCAATCGACTCGGACAGAGCACTGCAACCTCAGAGATGTACGGGCTGGGGGCCAGGATATGATCTGGTGATGATGAGAATGGAGGTGTGGACTTAATTAGCTACCGCACCGTACTGATATATGAAAGCTGCTGTAGGACGTTGCACAGCTAGCCGACGCGCGCGCTACGCAGGTTGTCTGACGAACATGGACGCTACGAAGGAGGCTGAAGCAGAGCGGCTGTGGCGGTTACCTGTACTTACTGAGTCACGTGGGCGAATATTTGTAGCCACCTTTGTAATCGAGCGCAGATCGAGAAATAGTCAAGCCTCCGCCGCCGCCTCCGTTCCCCACACCTCTCTTCTGCACACCACACACACCATGGCCGACATCCTTGTAGCCAACCCGGAGACGCACTCGGGCCTCTACACCTGCCTGTCATGTACGATTGCGTTCCACACCGCCCAGGATCAGAGTAAGTGCCGGACTTTGCGACATCGGGGTGCACAGGACTGAGGAAATGTTTAGGGGAGCACTACCGCTCCGATCACCACAGATACAACATGAAACGTCGTGTAGCCGGCCTGCCTCCGGTTAGCGCTACCCTGTTCAACCAGAAAGTCCTGGAGAGGCGGGCGGAGACGGCGATCATGACTTCCCCGAAGGGATCGACTTGTGAGGTTTGCAGGTGAGCACAGATTGTCCACAAGCTCAGGATCCGCTCTCATGGCTTGCATCAGTAAGAGCTACACCACCGAGAACGCGTACAGAGCGCACCTGAGCTCGAAAAAACACAAAGAGAACGAGCTCCGTGCAGCCGCGAAGGCTCGCGCTCGCGCTGAAGCACCTGAAGAGGCCGAAGCCACGGCAGAGACCCCCGCGCCTGCGCCTGAGGCTGGCCCGTCTACACAACCTGCCGCTCAGGCCCCGACGGCATTGGCCACCGTGAACGAGGTCACTACTCAGCTCAAGGCCGTCGCGCTGCAGGTAGACGAGGATGCGACAGAGGAGCAGATTAACCAGACGATCGACGAGAAAATCGCGGCCGCCCGCGCGCGCATCTCCCCCACGCAGTGCCTGTTCTGCAGCACCGCGTCCGCATCGCTCGATGAGAACTTGACGCACATGTCCGTCGCGCACTCGTTCTTCATCCCCGACGCGGAATACCTCGTCGACCTCGTCGGCCTCATCACCTACCTCGGCGAGAAGATCGCGGTCGGCAACACGTGCATCTTCTGCAGCGGCCGCGGCCGCGAGTTCCGCACGCTCGACGCGGTGCGCAAGCACATGATCGACAAGGGCCACTGCAAGATCGCGTACGACGCCGAGGAGGACCGGCTCGAGATCTCGGACTTCTACGACTTCACGGCGTCGTACCCCGACGCGGAGGAGCGCAAGGCGCGCCGTGCCGCGCGGGAGGCGAAGCGCGCAGCGAAGGCGGCTGCGAAGGGTGAGGAAGCGGAGGACGAGGAGTGGGAGAGTGATTCAGAGGTGGACGACTCGGAGGTTGACGAGGTCGTCGAAGAGGACGCATCGGACGACAGCGACTCGGACGACAGCGAAGACGAGGCGCTCAACGACGAGATCACGTACGGCGACTCGCACTACGAGCTCGTCCTCCCGTCCGGCGCGCGGATAGGCCACCGCAGCATGCGGCGGTACTACGCGCAATCCTTCCCCGGCGCGCCGAGGAACGGCAAGCCGGAGGACCCCAACTCCGGCGCCGCCCTCGTACGGAGACTGCTCGCGGACAAGAACTCCGCGCTGGTGCCCAGGAAGGGTGGCTTCGGTGCATATGGCAGCGGGTACGATGTCGTGAAGGCACGGAACCGGGGCGAGGCGAGAGAGGCGGGGCGGCACGTCCGCGAGTTCCGAGACGTGAAGAGGAAGGAGGACTTCAAGACCAAGGTCGGCTTCCGCCACAACAACCAAAAGCATTTCCGCGACCCGTTGCTCCAGGTACGTGCTCGCAACCCGTCTTGTTGCATGTATGCGATTCTGACACACGCTTGCAGTGATCTGCTGTCCGCTTTTGCGCTTGTATTATGCTTCGTACGTAGTGTATGCCATATGACGACATGGGGTTGTGAACAGTGAAACAAATGAGAATGCGAGAACACGGGACGGGGGACAAAAAGTCTGAGATCCAGAATGCGTCATGGGGTGGCACGGAGAAGCTGTTGCTGCGCGGGGGAGCGAGATGCTGAGGGAGGTAGGGGATGTAAGCGAGCGACCGGAAGGTCGATCTTGCATCTCGGGTATCGGGACAACGGGGGTGCAATAAGTGACAATGCGACGAAAGCAAGCTGAATGACAATCGGACAACCCAACCAAGACGAGTTCGGGAGAAAAATAACTCAGTACACGTACGACGCCGGCACGACACCCTCCTGTCCTGTACGCGCATCTCGCGCGTACCACCATCTGCGGTTTATTCCGTCAGCAACCTTGTCGACGATGGTATACGATGGTATAGCCAGAGTACTCACGCGTCGTCTCTATCGTCTAGAATCTCAAGCTCCTGCCCTGCCTTGACAGGCAGCTCACCCTCGCCCTCTCCGTGGAAAGAGTAGCGGGCATACGCCGGTCGGCTCTGCTCCTCAGGACCCAAACCGCCACCTAGCGCGTCTGATGGTGTCTCAGCGCGCAGGTAGTTGCTCGCATCAGGTCCGCTGAAGGGGTCGTCGTGCGCAGCGCCGGCGGCGGCCCCCGCACCGACCGCCGCGAGACCCGCCTCCTTCTCCGCGTTCGGCCCGAAGGGGCTCGCGCCGAGAATGGTGGAACGCGTCGCGGCGTTGATGTGCTCGAGGAGCGACGAGGGGCGGTGCGTCGAGTCGTCGTCCGCGTCCAGGTCGCCCGCGTCGAAGTTGTTCACCTTGTCGTCGCGGCGCGCGAAGAGCGTCCAGAGAATCTCGATCAGCGCGAGCAGGAAGACGATGCCGGCAGCGATGGCGATGGAAATGAGGATGACAACGCCGGTAGCGAGGAAGTCTGAGAGTATCCGCATTAGAGAAGAGCTCAAGGAGGGACAATGTTACGAGTACTCACGACGGCGATTGAAGTTGATTGTCTGGATGGAGCGGAACAACCCAGCAAGAGCTCCGGGCTGGCCAGACTCGGACGTCGACACGACAAACGGCGTGAAGTTCTGCCCGTCAAAAAGGGCAGCGGACGCGTTCCCGAACGATGAGTCCGTGAGCGTGCCGGAGACCATGAGGACACGGTCAGACTCGATGATACTGTTGCCATCGTGCGAGTTCTGGAGAGGGACCATGACGAGCTGCGCGACGTCGCTGTTACCCTGAAGAGTACCACCTGGATTCATGGTCAGCACGCTGAGCTCGAGCTACAAGCTGCTCCCACTAACCGATGGAGCTCCAAGACTGGCCGTTCCAGAAGTACAAGAAGGGCGAGGAGCCATCCGTGGACCTGTACCGTCACAATGTGAAAAGATGTTGAGAGAGTCACGCAGTTCTTATACTCACCGGCCAGCAGCGAAGATGCTGTTCATGTTCCCAGCGTTGACCTCCGCGGCAGTGACAGGTCCAGGAAGGTCGCTGCCACTCCCAACCGCCGTCCAAGTCGTGTTCGAGAACTCGTACGCCGCTACATTCGCAGGTGTACTGTCTGCAAGCTGGATCGAACCCGCTGCAATCAGAGCATTGCTCTACATAGACGACGCTTTAGTACGGGTTGCAACATACACAAGGCACTTGGAACTCACCCCGGCATATACGACAGCCGACACGTCGCCCTTGATGCCGTTCGCCAGCGCGCTCCACTGCTTGTTGGTCGTGTCCAGCGAACATATCGCGCGGCAGGGCGAGCTCCCCGCCTGATCGAAGGAGCCAGCGACGATGACGACGTCGCTGTTCGCCGGGGACTCCGTGATTGAGCGCACCGTGACGCCAGCGGCACCGCTCGTGGCGGTCAGCGGCTGGAGGCCCGCAGAGTCCCAGCGCTGGTTCGCGAGGTCGTAGATCGCGAATCCGCTGCCGTCGATGCCCGAGACGGTGAACTCGCCGCCGACGAAGAGCGAGTCGCCCTTGACGAGGAGGCTCCGCACTGTGCCGTTCGGCTGGTTGCCCCGCAGCGGCGTCACAACCTTGGACTTGTCGTCATAGATTGCGACGTTCTGAGCCTGCACACCGCCGGGCGCGCTGTACGAGAAGTTGCCGCCGATGATGACCACCTCGTCTCCTGACGTGCTGTTCGTCCAGAACGCGCCGGCGAGAACTGCTGGGGCGGGTGCGGGGGCGGGGTTGGGTAAGGGTGCGAGGTTGCTCGTGGTCGACGCTTGCCGCTTGAACATGTTCAGCACGTTCAGGCTCGGGATCCAGCCAGCGCCGGAACGGCGGTGGTGTGAGCGGCGGGCCTTGGCGGTGGTCGCGGATGCGCTTGTCGAGGTAGGCGCGTTGAACTGGACACCAAGAGGAGTGACCTTGGGTTCGCCGTTATCGCCGTTCTGAACCATCACGAAGCCGGACGCGCCGAAACGCAGAGAAGCCGCGACATTACCAGCGACGAACTGCTGGGTGCTCGACGTCCCATTGCCAACGAAGGTCATGGAGCCGATGAGGAACCCTCCGCTGTTGACCCAAGACCCGCTGGAAATATCCCAAGCTGCGAAACCATCGGCGTTCTGGCCCTCGCTGCTGCCCGAGGATGTGAGAAGCGTCGTGAAGTTGCCAGCCACGAGGACCTGGTTGTCGGAGGTATCGAGGGACGTCACCGCGCCGTCGACGCCACCTTCCAACGCGGACCACGATTTCCCGGAAACAGAGTACATGGCAATGTTCTTCAAAGCACTGTTCGTGCCGTCTCCGGTGCTGGAGAAGGAGCCTCCCACGTAGACATTGTCGCCGCTGATGACCAAGGAATTGACGGAACCGTTAAGACCATTGTTGGGCAGCGCTGTGAGGGCGCCGTTTTGGAACATCACGATGTTCGACGAATTGGGCGCCGACAGCGAGAACTGACCGCCGAGGAATACCGCGCCGGAAGGATGATGGGCCACAGCGGCAATGGCGGGCGCACCTGATGAGGACGCAACAGATGCAGCGCCTCCCAGTGCGTTCAAGAGATCGAACCCAACGCTATCGAGGGAGGTAACAGCCGAGGTAGGCAGAACGGAAGATGCGCTCGATGTCGCAGATGCGTCAAGCGGCCACTCGAGGAAACCGAACCCACGTTCCGCCGCCGTCGTAGAGTTGCTGCTGCTAGTGGAAGACGAGTTCGCGTTCGACGTCAAGTTCGCACTGGTCAAGACAAGCTGGACCCGGTCCGCAACAAGCTCGTACTTCCCGTTCTGGCCTTTACCTTCAGGAGTGTCGGCCAGCGTCAGCGCTATCGTAGTCTGGAACGAGGGAGATGTGGGAACGATCGGGCCGCGGTAGATCAGAGTGGTTTGGTCCTCCGTGTTTTGCTGAGACACAGTCGTCACCCACGGTTGTTGACCGCCACCGGGGAATACAACGACCTTCACGCTCGTGCGTAGGGGGCAGTCCTGGAAGTTGGTGCAGCCGGGGACGAGCAGGTTAACGTCGTATTCGCCCGACGCAGAAACATAGGGCATCCAGGTGAAGCTTGGGCCCGAAGCGGCAGAGGTACCGACATCGACAGTCGACACCAGCACAGCCTGAGTTGTACCTGGGATGGACGTATCCGCATCCTTCTCCACCCAGTTTCCAGTGCGCTGAGTCTTCGAAGGGCCGGGGGCGAAGCACGACTGGTTGTTCTGAGCATCGATAGATGAGGCGAACGCTCCCGATGAGAGGAGTTGAAGGAGGTGTAGACCAGGGGCCGCTCCCTGCCACTCTGACAGCGTCAGCTGGAAACCAGTGATGTCGAGGTCCGAGTCGAACAAGAAGTCCTGGTATGGGATGGTCGGATCCGTCATGAGTGGACATGGGTCCGTACATGTCTTGTTCTGGTTGTCCGTGGGATCGAGATAATGCAGCTGCTGGACGGCGTTATCGGGGATGGTGGCGACGCTGCAACACGATGAGCCGAATATCGACATGAGAGTGGACCTTCCCTTACCTGAAACCCGTAGTGCCATGACCGCTGAGGAATGTGTTTCCGAGCCGAATGCCTCTGGCCGTGAGGAATGCGAATTTCCTCACGGTAATGACAGCCCTGTTGCCATCCGCGGCGAACCACGTATTACCGGGGCCATCTGCACCTGCAGGACAGAGGATGTTCTGCACGTTGTCAAATTGACCGTCTGTGGAGGACGGTGCAGCTGAGACATCCTGAGCTGACAGCGCCACGGGAACGAGGGAGGAAGAGAATGGAGTGGCACCGGCGGAGAACGGGACGTTAGGGTTGTTGGTGTCGTTCAACGGGACAGAGCCGTTGCCGAAGGATGTTATGAAGGAACCGGAGAAGAAAAGACTGGACTGGGACGAGTTGGTCGTTATAGACAAGACTTCGGCGGCCGCGCCTGTCAGCCCGCCGAAGGGGGCAGCAGACCAGGAGGAAGATGCGGTATCCCAAACCGCGACGGACGCGCCTGGAGAGGTAAACTGACCGCCGGCCCAGACCTGCTTCCGCGAGGTATCGCAGTACAACGCGTGTACAACTCCATTGGGCCCATTTGAGCCAAGGGCGGAAAGCGACCCAGAGGAGACAGAGTACGAAGCGACGTTACTCGCGGATGTGCTCCCGACAGAGGAGAAGCTGCCTGCGAAGTAAAACGCGTCGCCGAGCGCGCAACCCGCGAGGATGCTGCCGCCAGCGTTGGTGGACGCGACCTTGGAGAGAGAACCGTCGGAGGAGGAGCGCGCGAGGAGGGACGCGGTGGTAGGGTCGAAGGTTACAGAGGAGGAGTTGGTGACAAGATCAAGGCCTGCGAACGCCCCTGCAATGCCGACCTTGCCCATGAGGTTGAAGTCGACGAGGGGAGAGCTTGCGAGGGCGGCATGGGCGCATATAGCCAGCAGGGAGACCGTCGTTAGAGGAGAGCATGATCTGCGCCGAGATTTGCACGCCATAGCGTGCTAGGGAGGGGTATCTTGCACGGAGAGGGGAGAAGAGAGCCGGGATGTCTGTCGTCGCGTGTTGGACGCTCCTCGTTGACTACGCGCGATCAACCGCCCCTACTCAACGCTCGCTTACGTCAGCAGTTCCCAGACCAAGTATACACCCTCCTGCAGGCGCTTGACCACCTGGGCTCACTCAAGTCTCACCCCCCCGTCGCGCCAGGTACTGACTCTGGAGAACACGGAGGTCGTTTGGATTACGATGAGTGAAAACTGGCGGCGCATATATTCCAACTCACGGCTTCTGGTACACCAACGAGTCTGCGCCGCACCGCTGGGATCGTGACGTCTATACCTTGAATACTCTGGCCTGCAGCAACCCCCTCTGCGTTCCAGGCTTGAGTATTTTCCCTGTATCCGCCAGGAAAATCGTGAATGTGTGCGTGCTAGGTATTGGGATGCTCGGTTGGCTATGCAATATGAGGTATACATCACCATTCGGCGGTAGTCCAATGCGTTCAACACTACAATAATGATCTAGCCAAGGTTGACGTTCTCTCAGGTCAAGGTACATACGTGCTTACTTCGCGAACCATGCTGCAAGAAACCTCGGCTAATCAGTGCATCTCTAGCTTCCTCTGCATGGCGGCCGCGCGGTCAGACTCTAGTGCGGTCAGGTCTGCTCCAGCTGCCCAGCACGGTCACAGGACACGCTCTCGTGGGACGCACGACGCCCGCTGACCCAATCCGTGCGCAAGGATCAACCCATGAATCAGCGCGGCCGCCATCGACCCCTCGTACCCACGCCCGCACCCCAGAACACACGCCGCGGCCCGCGCGCGAGAGATCGACGAAGCCGCGCTCGCTTCAGCGTCCCTGCCTATCGCGGTCCCGGACGCCGCGCCGCCTCGTATAAAGCTTGTTCTGTCTCGGCTGGGAGCCACCATCCCACAGCATTGGACCACCTCGACCACCACGACACACCGCGCCAACCATGGCCTCAGAGCAGCAGATGAAGAACCCGCTCCTCGTCGGGCGCGCGATCCGCGCCCAGCTCGAGAACGAGGTCCCGCAGGACCTCCCGCTCGAGCGCGACTTCCGTGAGGACTCGGACTACACCATCACAGACCAGTGCGTATCAGTTCACTATCGCGTATGAGACCGCGACGTTGACGGAGCCATGCAGCGTGCAGGAGCTCCATAAGAGCCTCTGCAAGGACACACGCACGCTCGAGCTCGTCACCTCCCTCGTCTCGCACCTGCACGCGTTCGCGCGCGAGACCCAGCTGACGCATGCCGAGTGGACGACGGCGGTCAAGTTCCTCACGCGCGTCGGGAAGGAGAGCACCGACTACAAGAACGAGTTCGTCCTCCTCAGCGACTGTCTCGGCTTCAGCGCGCTGGTGGACGAGATCAATCACCCGAAACCTCCGGTGGGCTGAGATTGCCGTGCGCGTGCTGCGAATGCGTTACTGACGCATGTTGTCGTCTAGGGTGCTACGGACGGATGCGAACCTGGTCCTTTCTATACGGAAGACGCACCGGTTGTCCCGTCCGGCTCGTCCTTGGCCAAGCCCAACACGCAGGGGGAGTCGATGGCTTTCGTCGGCACAGTCAAGAACCTAAAGGGCGAAGGCATCAAGGGCGCCACCGTGGATGTAGTCAGTATCGATATCATCGCTCATGTCAACGAACACGTTCGTGCTCACCTGGGTGAAACAGTGGCAAGCCGACGGAGATGGCGTCTACGATATTCAATACCCAGACCGTGAAGAACCAAATGATCGAGGCAAGATCCTCGCGAACCCGGATGGCACGTTCAGCTACCGCGGAATCCTGCCCACAGCCTACCCAATAGTACATGTTCTTCTTCGACCTTCTCTCCGACCTCCTGTCTGACGAGATGTATTTTAGCCGAGCGACGGGCCTACTGGCGAACTATTGCATGCGCTAGGTTAGTCGAACTTGAGTTAAATATACAGCCGATCGTTGTGCTCGCTGACACGAGACCACTGCAGGCCGCCACCCTCACCGCGCCTCTCACATCCACTTCACGGTCAAAGCACCGGGCTATGACGAGTGTGTTCGCTTCCCGTCGCATGTCGTATACACTTCCTGATGGAAATTGACAACGTACAGCCTGACAACCGCGCTCTACCCCTCACACTCGCCTTTCCTCGGGACGGACCCAGTGTTCGCGACGAAGAAGTCGCTGATCTGCCAGCTCACGGAGGAGCGCGACCCGAAGCGCTGGGCGGAGCTCGGCTTCAAGGAGGGCGAGGTGCACGGCGGGCGCGTGTGGGTGTGGAAGTTCGACTTCGTGCTCCCGACTGTCGAGGAGGTCGAGAAGCTGAAGCAGCAGCGCGCAAAGAAGTCCAAGGCGTAAGTAGACACTTGCGCCTTAGAACTTGTTCAACCAAGTGTTGTTACGTGTGTTGAGTGCTTTGTGTACGAGTTCGGTGTATAGTAGCATGCTCCTACGTTTGACGTATTGTCGAACCTCCTGGCTCGATCGACCAATGGCGCAAGGCGCATTTGCGACTACATTCATCCGGTCATGCAACAACGGAATGTTGAACTCCTGTATTCTCGTCTAGCTCGAGAAGCTTTGAGTTGTGGCGGGGATGATAGCGGATGAGCAAAGCAACGATTGGATTGCGCAAGTCTAGCCTCTCTTTACAGTAACATCGCTAGCGTCGAGCTTGAGGCCCACAGGCAATGAGTGCGGCGAGTACATGTCAAGTTTCCTGTAATGGTGAAGGGGATACAATGGTCAGTACTTCGTGGGCCGCAACGGCAGGCAGACGTCCCCCCGATCAGGGGACGAACGTACTGAGGGAAACGGTAGCGGTGCACGACCGGGGGCTTCGCGTCAGCCACGAGCAGCGTCTCGTCCGACCCCTGCGCAGAGAGGAGAAGGTGCTTGAACTGGACGTCCTTCCACACCTCTCCAGGCGTCATCGACCGCGAGATAAACTTCGCGATCGGGTTCTCGTCGCCGGGCGCAGGAGCGAACTTGTAGAACGCGACGACACCGACGGCGGCGATGGCGGCCCTACGCCAGAAGGGCGTGTTGAACACTTCGTGCGGGTCCACAGGCAATGAGTTCAACTGGCTTTGGACAGACACTTGAGGCGCGCGCACCTTCGGCAGGGTACTCGTTCGTATCGTGGTACTCGTGGTGCTCGTCGTGGTGCTCGTCGTGAGCATGCGAAGACGCCGCTCTGCGCTGGATAAGGGAGGTGCCAGCCCGCTGGGTTGGGCGCACAAGAGCCCCGGCCGCCCTGGCAAGAGACATGTCGCTGAAGTCGATGATGGGAGTGTGGTCAATGTCGGTCGAGTCCGACACCGTCCTCGGCCTCCCGTTCGTTGACGCTGCCAGCGCTTACGTAATCGGGAGTCCGCGGGCTCGTCGCGCGAGCACCGCAGAGCGTTCCCATCCTGCTGTGAACCATCATCTTCTCGATGTTGGCCTCGTTTGCGATGCTCCCGCGGCCTGGTCTTCTAGCTGGTTTTGTTTCTTCTTTGCGATGCATTTGCTCAGGCCGAATCGCAACTGCGTGCCTTGCTCGGTTCGACCTCGGTGGCGTGTCAGCCTCTGGAAGTGGCATGCATCCTGTCAGCCTCACTCAGAGACCTATATAGCCTGCGGCTCTGCGACCGATGACCCTCAGCACTCTAGCATACTGACGACTTATTTGCGACTCGCCTCTCTAACGCATCTCGTATCCACTCGCTCCTTGTACCCACAACGACATACCCGCCATGTCCTACACTACCCGCACTCGCGCACCTCTCCTCCCGGTCGCAATCTCACAGTCTCCTCTCTTGTCGGGGACGCTGCCCGACGACCTGTTTTACAACCTCGCAAAGCCCTTGCCCACCATCACCATTGGAGTGTATGAGCCCTCCTCGTCTGGTCTTGTGGCGAGTCGCCCTCCCGTTGACGAAGATACCCGGTGGCCAATGCCGCCCTCCTCGCCCTCGTACTCGCCCGCATCTTCATCCTCATCACTATCATCCACCCTCGCTGCGTCTACGCCTATCTCCCCCAAGGAGGTGATTTCGCTTCTCAACCTGCTCGAGTCGATGGAAAACGACGTCGCGACCGAGGTGCAGCGCGTGCGCTTCAGCATCCAGGAGACGCGCTCACTTGTCAGGGAGTGTCGGGAGGAATGCCAGGCGCGCGCGGATGAGCTACGGAAGAGGCGGGATAAGGAACAGATGGATACCAAGGGCGCGGACGATGACTTCTGGCTGGGGATGTAACCCTAGCTGCCTGTAGGATGAATACTGGTGCAGCCTGCCCAATACCACGACGTTTCTGTATACATTGATCGCCCGCCTAGATTGTCACAAGCATGCTTGCCCAATGACCATTTCTGGACTTTCGGCCCTTCCCTCACGGTGCATCTAAGATATCATTGACGTCGCCTCGTTGTGGCCTGTTATACGTCTCACTCACGGTATGTGGGCCACATGCCATCAATCATCCTGTCCCCGATGCACAGCTATGTTAACGTTAGCTCGCATTTCGCGTGAATGTAGGTTTGTAATAGGCGATCTCGTGCTACTTAAAACAATCAACGTCGACCTCGCATGTCATGACGCCTCCCCCCAAGAACTCTTGTAGGTGGATCCGTGGATGAGCTGCATCGAAAGTACTGCACTGACTTGTTCTACAGGATAGTATGTGGCTCCTGGACACTACGACCGGGAAGCTGCACTACATCGCCGACCCCTCGCGCGAAAACTATGCCATTCTTTCTCATGTCTGGATCACAGGCAAAGAGCAGTCGTTCCAGGATCTCCAAGCGCTGCACACGCTCACCACGCGCGAAGCCTGGGAGAACCGCCTCGCCCGCCTCACCGGACGCGCCGCGCGCTCGCCCCTCGCGAAGGCGTCAGAGAAGATCCGCGAGTGCTGCGCGTTCGCGAAGGCGCGCGGGTACCGCTGGCTGTGGGTCGACACGTGCTGCATCGACAAGACGAGCAGCGCGGAGCTCTCGGAGGCGATCAACTCGATGTACCAGTGGTACGCGCAGGCGGGCGTGTGCTACGCGTTCCTGCACGACGTCGACGACGCGCAGGACCCGCGCGCGCCCGGCTCGCAGTTCCGCCAGAGCCGCTGGTTCCGCCGCGGGTGGACGCTGCAGGAGCTCATCGCGCCGCGCGAGCTCGTGTTCGTGTCGAATGACTGGCGGCCGTTTGGGACGAAGACGAGCCTGGCGGACGTCGTGGCGGAGGTCACGGGCGTCGAGCCTCCGATCCTCGAGCACCGGCAGCCGCTCAGCTCGGTCAGCGTCGCACGGCGGATGGCGTGGGCGGCGAAGCGGAAGACGACGCGGGTGGAGGACGAGGCATACTCTCTGATGGGCATCTTCGGTGTCAACATTCCGACCATATACGGCGAAGGGCGTAACGCGTTCTACCGTTTACAAGAGGAGATTCTGCGACACACCCCGGACCAAAGCATCTTTGCATGGGGTCCACTCATATATGAGCGGTACGCGTGGCAGTGCGACCAGTTCCTCAAGGCGCCGCTCCCAGAAACGACGCTAGGAGACGCATCGAACGAATACCTCTTCGCGCCATCGCCCACCGCGTTCGAGTACTCCTCCGGCATCACGCCGCTCCCGCTCGATGCCTTCGAGCGAGAGATCGCAACGAAGGTCCCGGTGCCCGAGTACACCATCACGAGCTACGGCATCCGCACAGGACTCCCTCTGACAATGCTCTGGAGGCCCGTACCCCTGACCGCGACCCATCCCAAGCTCACGCTACACGTCGCAATACTCGCCTGCACAGACGCCGCTGATGGGCTCGTCGCGCTGCTCCTGCGCCTGCCGCTCGAGCTGAACCACGAGCAGTACAAAGTGGGGTGCCGGTACCCCGCCGGGTTCGTGCGCGGCGCGACGCTGCGCTGTCTTCGCGAGGCCCTCGCGCCGTCCGCCGCGCCGGATGGTGTCGGCCCGCAAGTGAAGTCGGTGTATATCCCCTACCGCCCCTTCGAGCTCCCGGTCGAGTCGTACGCGACCCGCCATGGCCGTCGACGGCCGTCGCCCGTTGTGCGTGCCAACTCAACCCCGCGCCCACTGTTCGTCTGCCCGTGCGAAGTGGTCATCCCGCAGCACACCGTTGCGGACCTACGCACGGCGGGGTACAGCATCTCTGCGCCCGGTGCGCCGCCTGGCAGTAGCACCGTCCTTCACATTTCCGACAAGGAAGCATCGCTGCTCTGCATTGTGCTTTCACGCGCAGACAGCCGGGAAAGCATCCACATTGGGCTTGGGCCGTGCCCGGAGTCCCATTCCTCGTTCATGCCTCCATCGCTCACGGTGATTGTGTCCTTCGACGGCCCTCCCTCCCATCCCGTCGTCAGTCGACCCGAACGGAGCGTCTATCGCCCCAGGCCGATGCCGGAGTCGTGCAAGACAACACATGTGCAGGAGTGGCCGAGTAGCTCTGCAGAATTTGTGAGCGGGTCAGGAACGAGGGTAAGGCTGACGATGAGTGCGTGGACGGACTATATGGGCAGCGGGAATAGTTGTGGGCTGTATGCTCTGACAATCGAGTTGAACGATAGCTCCGCTTCCGATCAGGAGAACCCGCAGTAGGTCAGTATACACGGGCATGTTTGCAGTTCGCGTGAGCATAGTATATACGACAGGCAGCCAGTGTGTTAGTAAATCTCAGATTATAGATACATTGACATTGGTAGGGAGGAGAGGAGACAGCTTGAAGTCTCGCCTGCTCCTGAGTCGCGTTCCCGAAATCTCTCAGATCGAGCAGGGGCAGAACACTGGCAGTGCAGCTCGGTGTGCAACTGTCTGATACGAATTCGAAGCACCAGATGCATTCATGCTGAGGTCGACATCCTCCACAACTAGATCGTGAGACGGATGGAAGAACTCACCAACAACACTGGGTCTTGTGCTGCAAAGCTATACTCCCGGTAGTGCGCGCGGGTGCCGCCACCATCGCCGAACCGCAACGCGTGTTTGTTGGCTGCAACCAGGCTGCGTCGATGGACGCCCTCGTCGGTGGTCGAGCCACAGCCTACCTGCAGGCGCGACCGAAGCTCGGTGGGCCGGTCACGAGCTCCCGCTGCCGGATCTGGATCGTTAGCAGCACTATAGAAACGCAGATGCATCGTGCACGGGCGGCGCGCTCTCCTCCCTGTAACCTTGTCTCCATCCCTATCCTCTCATCTCCATCCTCCACCAACTCCTACCCGCCTTTCGACCTTTGCATCGATCAGCACGATGTGTACGTCCTTAGGCTGTTCCGCGCTTCGAAGACATCACTGACATCTTGCGCCACATGCGTACGATGTGCGCACACAGCTGATGTAGCACCCACCCAGGCCCCTCGCCCGCCTCTGCCGACGCGCAAGGCGTCGATCGACCCCGAGGCCGCGCAGAAGCTCGAGAAGAGCCTCGCGGTGCGGCCTGAGAAGCACGAGCTCATCGATCGCGGCATCCTCAAAGGTGCGCGCGCACCCTCTTGCTCCCTGCGTCGCTGCTCACGCGCGTGGTGACATAAAGACGATACTGTCGCCCCTGCGTTGCAGGCTGCGAAGGAGAAGCTGCAACGCTCCCAGCTGGAGGTGAGTGCTCAGGTTAGGTGTAGCTGCTCAGAGGTTGACCGCGCGGTGGCGGATAGGACAAACTTGAGCATGCGCTGCAGGCGCGTCCCAAGCCCGAAGAGCTCGTGAAGGAGGGAATTCTGAAGGGTGAGCTGAAAGTCATAATGTCGTGAGCATACATCGAGTGAACAACACCGGACAGATGCGGATGCCCCTCCCGCCTGAACAAGTCTCGCGTCGTGATGATTATGGATTGTGGGTTGCGCTCTAGGATTATGGCATGTATGAGTAGTGTGAAACGTCTCCTGTAGGATAGTCGGCGTGTCAGCGGGTACCAAAGGGGATGCATTTGTTCTTGTCGCAAGTCGGCTCACCATCGCTGCTGAGCTGAGAGGACCAACGCGCGCGAGAGCGCTGACCGTAGTGGGCAGCCCAGCTCAGTCCCTGTCGCGCCTATTCCGGATCTTCTCGCGCATCTCGTTAGCGGCCCTCCGAGTGCCAGCGCTGCCAGCCCAGCCTCGCGCCCGGAGCCAGTGCACGAGCTTCGGCGTCACGGCGGCGGTCAAGCCTACACGGATGGGGAGGAAGAGAGTCTTGTGGATGGTGTACGCAAGAATGATCATCGCCATGAGGCCTTCGTGGCCACCGGAGTTGGCCTGAGAAGCAGCGGACTCCATCTCCTCGCGACCGGGCTCCGGCGGGGTTGAGTGAATGAGGCCAGCGAAGTACTGCTTGACCTCGCTGGCGACGCGAGAGACGTGCTCGGCGCCGATGATGTTCACCGCAGCAAAGGCGACAGTGAAGTCGAGGGTGGAGAGGATGATATACACGCCGAGGGCATACCAGCCGTACGACTTGATGAGGTGTTTGAGGCGCTGCGTGAGGGACGCATTCGGCGGGAGACTATGGCTAGAGGATCCGGGGTCGTCGGGAGACTCTCGTGGTGAGGGTGGAGGTGACGAAGTGAGGCGAGCGGGGAAGTGGGAAAATGGCCGTGTGGTGGAAGCTGCTGCTGCGCGGGGAGCGAAGCGAGTGGTGAGCGGAAGGAGAGGTTGAGAGACACGCGACGCGAGTGCGCGCACGACCGGAATTCGCAGGATATAGCTCCGAACCATTCGCAAGAGGTGGTGGTGGTCGGCGGGGGATGGGAGAGAGCGTGCAGGGTGCGCGGCGGGACGACGAGCTCAGCTTTTCGAGCGGGCGGTGGCAGACGGAGCGCGTCGAGGCCGGCGACGAGGAGGCGTCACTCTGCGGCAATCAGCCGGCGGCATCTCCCGCGCTGGCGGTAAGCGTGCTGACCAATGGGCGCACGCGGAGGGAACAGCCACCGCACCTGCCGGATACGGGGCGTCTATCGATCGCTCACTTTTCGAGTTTTGCGGGAGAGACGCCTCCATCGAGTGTCCGGACTCTGTCCCTCCGCCGCCGCGCAATCCCTTTCATGCGTCCAGAGATCGCCTCCTCTTTCTCTCGCCACCACCGCCCCAGATAGCGCACCCTATCCCGACCATGTCCTCCGCCGAGATTGAGACCGACTCTGCCCCGAGCGGCCCGTTCGAAGGTCCCGAAAAGCTCCTCGAAATCTGGTTCGCGCCCTCTGCCGCGGACTGCCCAGACGCCGCATCCAGCACGGATGGCAAGTTCGGCCTGCGCAGGGTACCCAGGACAGTGTGGGAGGAGATGCTTGACATCGTCAAGTGCAAAATCCTGTCCGTCGTGGAAGGGACGGAGACAGACGCCTACCTCCTCAGGTACGTGCCTCCGGTTGTGTTGGATCGTGTCGCGTCTCTCTCCTAGTACCTTGCCGATCGCGTGCGCGATCGGCGCGACGCTTGTGGTGCACTCCGAGTAGTGGCTGGGCCGTGGTTGCTTGTTTAATCACACCATGTGTCTAATCTCTCGCGTGCACGCATTAACTTCCCACAAATCGCCCCAGAAGCTAGCCACGGTCTAGTTGAATAGGGAGTGCACTCAGGCCCTTACACCACGCCTGTGACTATATCTGTGTCAAGAACAGAATAATGCTGACACCAGTGTCCCTCATCCAGTGAATCCTCGTTCTTTGTGTCTCCCCACCGTCTTATCCTCAAAACATGCGGGACCACCTTGAACCTCCTCGGAGTACCCAGGATCCTCGAGATCGCCCGCGACCACGCCGGCCTTCCCTCCGTCCACCGTCTCTTCTACTCTCGAAAAGCCTTCATGTTCCCAGAGAGGCAGATGGGGCCCCATCGCGAGTGGAGGACTGAGATCGAGTTCCTCGACAACCTCTTCCCTAACGGCGCCGCCTATACCATCGGAAAGGTCAACGGCGACCATTGGCTGCTCTACATGACCTCACCCGCCGAGGGCTCCTCCTCCAATGCCGGCACGGCACCCAGCTCTCCCCACCTATCTCCTATCGTGGCCGAGCATCCTGAGCCTGGTTCTTCGAAAGTCAACGGGGACGTCGTTGAGGACGCACCACACAGCTCAGATGACACAATCGCCTCCGACTATACCATTGAGATCCTGATGACCCACCTCTCTCCCGAGGCACGCGCACCGTTCTTCAGCCAAGCACCGCCGGAGACAGCTGAAGAGACAGCGGGGGCGGATGGCATGGCCCTCTCCTCCCAGCTCGGGATCACCGACCTCTTCCCTCCACACATCACCTCTCTTGACGCCTATTCCTTCTCTCCCTGCGGATACTCGTGCAACGCGCTACTCAAGTGGCGTCCTGACGCCGGCCAGAACCCTTCGCACCCGGGCGAGGGCTACTACACCATTCACGTCACACCGGAGGAGGGCTGGTCGTACGCCTCGTTCGAGTGTAACGTGCCACTTCCGACGTCACCCACGGACAAGGCGACGAGCGTGCCCGACCTGAAGACGCTCATCCGCCGTGTCGTCAACATCTTCCGCCCGGGCCGCCTCACCCTCACGCTATTCATCTCGAGCAAGGACAACGACGCAACTGAAGAGGAGGAGGGCGAGAGCGCCGTCGAATCCGCCCAGCGCGCCTTCAAGTCCGCCCTTACGCTTCCCGCGCGTCGGTCGGACCGCGCAGAGGAAGCAACCTCCGAGCGCACCGCGTTCTCGGGGTTGTATAAGCGCACGGACAAGATCAACTACGAGTTCGGGGGCTACGACCTGGCCTTCGCGAGCTTCGAGCTTCGCTCCTCATAGCGAGCCTCTTTGGAACGACGACGATCCGGGCGTTTTTGTGGAGTGGGATGCGACAGACTATTCAGCAGCGCAGGCGAGCGGCGGGGCGTATTGTACTAGACGCTTTCCTAGTCGATTTCCGAGGACGCGCACCAAAGAGCCTTTACGCGCAACAATACAGACGTGTATGTACCATCCGGACGAAACTCGGCGTTGATGCCTCTCCTGCTCCAGATCCCCTGATACCTCCTCCGTCCTCCGTGTGCGGCGCGACGCATTGCGATCAGGGTCGGGAAGTCACCCCGGAATTCCCTATACACCGCTTAAGGCAATTCAGTGCGTCGATTCTATCACTCCAGTACGGCAGCGAGGATGCGCGCACCCCGTTTTGGGCCCCTCGGCACGATTTGGCCTGGCTTTCTACGTCCTCTCGTGCGGCGGCGGAGCAAGGCCGCTGCAAAAATACGCCGTCGCCTGCCCTCAACGCCTCCAGGCATGATGATTGCGTATCGAGCTCTGTCGCCTACCTCCGCGAAGGGCACAGAACATTCCAGCCGCAGGCTCCGGGGTCGCGGAGTCTTCGTTACGCCTTTTCGTACAGGGCAGAACGCGGTCGAGCACGGCCCGTCCGGCGACTTCCTGCCTCGAGGGATGGCGGAAGCGTCGACAGCCATCGATCGAAGCCCCCCCGGCCCCGGACGCGCACGCTAGAATCGCGGTCGTGCCGCTCTTCGACGGCCTACCTTTGCGTCAGAGCGTCGAGCAGGGAAGAGCCAGACGGCATTATGCACATTCTGAGCGCGCTACCTTTGGGGCCAGGCTCGTTCCCCGGCTACCTGTTTCTGCTCGAAAACGTCGATGACCAGACGCGTTCGGCTCGCCTCGTTCTGAGGCCCTCGCAGAACCGCCGCCGAGGTGGCAGGCGCATCTGCATATCCGAGCCGCCGTCACATGGGGCCCTGGCTCTGCAGTGCGCGACGCGTGTTTCTTGACGGCTCGGGGGCGGCTACGGGGGCAGCCCCGCCCCTCGATCGCCCCTGCACACTCTCTTTCGTGCGCGAAAGGGAGCGATTACGTACCGGGCCTGCACGGGCCTCCGTGGAGCGCGACGTCTGCCTTCCTTGATATCATCTGCTGGGCTTCCAAGAAGCGGGCGAAGCCCTGCGCGCCCTGCGCGGCGTGGCCCCGCTAGTCAACCGGCGGGTCATGCGCCCCGCGGGCGCGCACATCGATATACGCCTGCCTGACAGAAACGTCCGGGCTCGCCCCGGGCCCCGGCGCGTGCGGGCGGGGGCGAGCGCGGGTGTGTCGTCGCGCACCCTCGATCTCGCTCGTGCGCCGCGGGAGGGGGAGGGAGTGACATCGCGCATCGCGTTTTGCATTGAGTTGAGATCTGGGACGCGGGGTCTGTTGACAGATCAGACCACGCTCTCTGCGGCGAACGCCCTCGACCGCGGGGACGGGAGATGCCTGCACAGCTCGCACCCTGGGCCGGGCGGACACGGAAATTTGATTCTGTGGCGAAGACAGTTCGCTGATAGATAGATGGATGTGCCCGGGGTTGGTGGCGAGTCCGACCGTTCGCTGCGTTTTCGAGCGCGAGTCGAGCGCGAATATATGGGCTGGCGGTGCAGGGAGGGCGCCGGCGCACACGTTTGCAGGCGACGTTGTGTTCCCAAAATGGCAGCTGTGGTGTTCAGGCCGGTACTTAAGCGTGCGGGGGGCGCCCACGCCCTCGAGATCGCCATATGCGCACACCTGAGAACTCGCTCGGTCTCTTTCGCGCGCCCCGCTGCTTTTGCCCACGACTACGCAGGCATTCCGGCAACTCAGATACCCTCTTCTTCCTGGCGTGCGCCCGGCTCGCCGCTCGCGGAATCCGGCACGCGGTCGGTTCTCGTCGGGAACAGGCTTTGCATTCAGTTACCGGACGTGCGCACGCCGCGAGCACTGACGACGGCCCCCGGGCGTTCTCCAGGGAACGCTGCAGCCGCCTCGAGGGGCCGGAGCCTGATGTCAATCAGCTCATCGACGTCTTCTTGCATCATGGGCGCAGCCATTCAGTGTCATAACGCCCGGCGCTCCGATCCCTGGCAGAAGAAAGCAAGCTCGCCGATTGCTGAGAAGAGGGCCCGCACCGCGGCGCGGGCGACACCCGCCCCTTGCCTCTCCGTCAGATCCATCTCCGCCCCCTTCCTTATATTTCAGGCTCGACCTGGGCGCCGCGGATGGACCGATCAGCCTGTCCGTCTCGCCGCTGTGCCCTCTCTCGCCGCTGGGTATGGACCTCCGCGTGATCGACCTGACACCCGCCAGTGAGTCGCAGCTGCAGCGCACCCTCGATGAGGTCAAGGACTTCGCCACGACGGACATGGACCGCGGGGGCCCCGAGCGCTGGACGTACCGCATGCTGCCGGAGCCCGCGGTAGCGGAAGAGCTGAGGAGGCTCGCGTGCCCACGGACGGTGGGCAGCGTCGACGCGGTATCGTTGCAGCCGTGTAGGACGTGGCATTACCGCAGCCAGGACCGACATAAGGTTGAGCAGTGGGCTCTCCCCTGCGGCACTTGGTCATACACAGCCGTGTTTGACGGTGCGTCCGCCCATGCCGGACCTGGGTGGCATTTTTTCTGATCCTGACATATCGTCATCCCTTAGGTCATATGAACCACCATACGGTCGACCACATATCGGCAGCGCTTGGACCTTATTTGAAGGATTCTTTAGTCGCTGCGTTACGTCCACGGCCACCGGAGTCGAAACTCCCCGCGCTCGTATCAGACGTCCTGAAGCACGCCTTGGAGCACCTCGATAACTCGCTCGTATCCGATTTTCTCGCCGTCTTCCCCTCCGCTAAGGCCGAAGAGCTGCGTCGGATCGAGCCTTCGCGGGTGAAGCAGCTCCTGAGCGACGCCCCTTCTCCAGGGAGGAAGCCGTCGGGATATCTCAGAGCCGCACGGGCGTTCGGCGGCACTACCGCCCTCGTCACCCTCGTCGATCCCTCAAAAACCCATCTATGGGTCGCGAACGTAGGCGACTGTGTCGGCGGTACGTCACCCAGACTCGCTACTACTGATCCCGCGGCGCGGCACGCTGACCGAGCGGGCAGTGCTTGGACAGAAGGACGCTGCCGGCAACTGGCGGGCCACCGTCCTCAACTCTATCCACAACGGGAGTAACCCCGGCGAATTAGAACGTATACGGGCGGAGCACCCGGGCGAGGCGGACTGCACGTGGAACAACAGAGTTCTGGGTTTCCTCGCGCCGACGAGAGGTGCGTCTGCCGTCCCGCCGCTGCGTATCTCATACCGTACGCCGACGCCAAGTTCGCTTTTGTGCCCGTCTTCACCGTCCCTGCTGGTTTTCCCTCCACAGCGCTTGGCGACGCGTGGCTAAAGCTGCCCGCGGTGTACGCCGAGCTTGTGTTCAGACACCTCGAGGCGGAATGGTTCTCCGCCGAGGTCATGGAGCCGCACGTCCCGCGTATCCGCACACCCCCATATCTCTCCAGCACGCCGGACGTGTACCACATCCCGCTCGGGGAGGCCCAGGTAAGGGGCGACGCGCCGCCTCAGAGGATGCTCATCCTCTGCTCGGACGGGCTCTCCGACCTGTATGACGGCTACACTTTCCAAGACATGGCCACGGAGTGGGCCCAGGTCGTCGGCCAAGAGCTAGACGCCCAGGCTACACCGACTCGGAGTGGGGCGAAGGCGTGTGCGGGCAAGAACCTGGCGCTGTCGCTGCTGAGAGAAGCTATAGGTGGATCTGATACCCAGCTCGTTTCGCGGAACTTGACGGTCGAGATGGAGGAGCGGTGGATGGACGATACCACGATAGTCGTGCAGCGTCTCCCTTGATACCCCGGATCATATGCAGCATGGCAGGGCTCGAGAAGGACGTTGGTTTGATACCCTTGCAGCATACACGCACTTACGGTAGATTGTAGAATGCATAACACTACTTGTACGAGATGTGTACGACGACGGGCCATGGATTGATGGTCGTGTTTCCGCGCGTTACGCGATAGTATTACAGATGTGTACAGCGATCATAAGCCCTAGATAACGAGGTACAGCATGAGAGCGCTACACCAGAGTCCCAGATTATTGAAAGGTGGTATGCAACAGCAGTAGGGGGTCGAGCGACAGACGCGAACGTAGGGCACAGAATGGAGGACAGGTGGCTACGAGCTATCGCTTAGCCGCGGAAGCGGAACCTGGCCGGAACGATGAGGCCGACTCCTCTTCTGCTGTAGGAGCACGTCCGCCGCCCTTTGAGCGCAACTTGCAAAGCGGACAGAGGCGAATGAACATCTCGACCATCGGCCAGGTAATGGTAGCCTGCTCCTCAAGGCGTCAGTCACGATGTTCCACGACGCAAGCCGTGAGCCACTCACAATTCCGATGCGCCGGGCCTCGAAGAGCATCGTCGAGGACGAGCCGTGGTTCCTGTGCGTGTACACCAGCACGTCGTATATCTGGTTCTGCACAGGCACACGCTCGAAGACCGCCGCGGACTGCAGCGGGCTCAGCCCGTTTTCCGCAAGCTTCTTCGCACTCTCGCTGTTCTCCTCGCCGTCGGCCTGCATGACGTAGTTCAGCCGCAGCTTCTCCTCGTCCTCCCTGTTCATGTTGTAGAACGCGTCCCGCGGGAGCAGTAGGAGATGGCGCTTCGACGAGCCGGAACGCGCGTGGTGACACAAGGTCCAGATCTGTAGCCTGAGCGACAGAGACGCAAGCCGGCCCTCCGCAACCGCTCGAGACACCTCGGCGTACACGTCTGCCGGAAAGGTCGCTGTGTCCCGCAGCTCCTGTGACAGGCCAGCCAAGAACTTGTACAGCGCCTCCTCGAATGCATGCCGTGAGGGCATCTCGATCGCGTTGACCGCGCGGAGCCCTCGGATAACGACATCTGGCAGCGGCACGAACGAGGGGTGCATCCAAGGATCGATGTGCGGTGTTGTGACAATCATTCCCTGCTCCAGTCACATCCGGACGTCAGCGCGAGAAGTGCAGGCTCATGACAGGAGGGCTATTCACCCATGTGAATGAGCCGTCGGGCCCAGCCTGCTGGAAAGACCCGTCGGGATCCTGCTCCATCGGCACGTCTTCTTCGACAGCCCCGGGAGGCAGCGGATGTGGTGGGACATATTGCCTGATTTGGGGCTCGGTGCGCATCTCGCCTTCGAATACTGGTCCGCTCGAGGGTCCTGCGGGAGAGCCGTTCTTCGGATCGTCCTCGTCAGGAGGATGCTCGTTCACCAAGAAGGAGGCTGTCTTGGAAGCATATGGCGCCACTGGACGGTCACGAGCGGGTCCATGGTCCGAAGGGACTTTGTGCCGTTTCTTCGGAGTATAATTGCAGTCCGTTTCGTTGTCTTCTTGACAGTGATTGCAGACGGGCAGATTGCGATCGCACTAAGGCAGCCGCTAAAGGGACGGACAATGGGTTTTGTAGTTACAGTACACACCTTCAGGTTCTTCAAGCGACATCGGTCGCACCTAGGAATGCCACGGTGGGCAGGGGTGGGCAGCGGCGTGTATTTGCATTCGCGTGTTGCAGCCCAGCAGTGATTGCAAGTGGGCAATACTCGGTCGCACTGACCGAATATGAGGCGGGTAAAGGAATAGAGACGGAAAGGACGACGGACCTTGAGGTTATTTAATCGACAATGGTCACACCTCGGTTTTCCTCTCCTTCCCTTCCATTGAGACTGACGAGCCATATAGACCTTCGGGTTCGGAATACGAATGGTGAGTTGACTGTCATCCCCAGATTCGGCAGGGGAGTCGCTTTGAGCCGCCGGAGAATCTGCCATGGCTAGAATTTGTCTCCAGCTATACAATCCGTAGCAACGTAAGCGGACATGATCTTCACGATAGTGAATAAGAGCCAACGCACTCAGATCCTGGATATTCGTTCCACAGGTTCCGGGTGAGCGTCGACAGACGAGCGATTCTGATGAGACGCCGAGGACGGTAAGAGAAGGGCAGCAACGGCCAGCGACGGTACGAATGAGCCAGAGAGTACGATAACGCAGGAGTCGGAGAGAAGGGCAGCGGCAGGCGAGGCAAGAACGACAAGGAGGAGTCGCTCTGCCGATGTGGGTTTGTACAGACAAGAAACCAAATCCGGCCAAACGAACCTAGTCAGATGCGTGACTGTGACGGTACCTGGTCACACTTGGATCCGTCGAGCTCACGCAATCGCTCGTCCGTCCTTCATGCTCAGGGGCCGTCTTGTCTCTCTCTGCCCCCATTCTCGTCTAAATGTACACGCGCAACGGAGCGATTTACCTCATCGGCATCCCAGGCAAGGGCGCACGACCTGACCGCGTGCTCCTGAACGCCACGATGCACGAAGCGGTGGCGGATTCTTCCGCCACGTTTCCTGAAGCTGGTTACCATTTTGGGATCTGCACTTCAGTCTCGTACCGACTTGTCCCGACCTCGACCACCGCCATCATCACTTTCCTCCGCCTTTCGTCGACGGGGCTCATGTCGGATGGGCAAGGCTACTGCAACCCTGTTCATCTTACATGGGCTGGTCGCACGTCACTCTTCAGATTATGAATCGCATGATTTGCGCATGGACACCGTGATCGGCCGTCGTTTCGTGAACAGGCTAGAAGGTTATCAAGCAGTACAAAGGCGCTCCAAGTATCACTATATCCATTGTGAGTTGCCCAGCCGTCGCTCAACATACGCAGGCTAAAGTCTTACTGAAGGAATAGGTTTCTGTGCAAGGCTTCGTGCCTCAGGGAAACCCAAATATCCGCTCGGCCGAGGCAAGCCCTCTGATGGCACTACCCCAGGCGTCCATACGGCAGTCCAGAGAACTATTCTCGGACTCATCTCAGCCGGTCTGCCACGGCACATTGGGTGCAGAACACCACGATGATTTCATCAGGTGCGCCGGCGCATTGACGCACAATGCCCGAGGGTGGCAGTTCGAAGGTTGATGAACGTGTGCTGAACCGCGCCGGCAGTCCACATGATGCGAACGTGGCTGAGAGCCTACGCTGATGCGACCGTGGTCGTGCTCATGCGGTTGCTCGCCTCAGGAAGCAGGCGGTAGCACGCTGAGTCCGCTCAACATGGCAAACCCGTTGTGCGCGTGACCAGCGTCTATCTCAGATTGCGCCAATCATGGAGGTTCTTGGACAGTGCCGGTGCGCCCGGTGCTCTCCCTCCTGCCACCGTCCGTTCATCGTGCTCTGCAGCGCACCCTCTCGAGGGAGGCTTTGCTCGGTTCGAAGCATGTGCCGCATGGAGATGTGCACCGGCCGACACCATCACAGCGTCTCTGCTCGCCATTTCCGACCCGGCTGCTGTTTTTGACCTCTCGTCGCCATGTGCTCTCCGTCGACATTCGCATCGCTTCCGGAATTGACGTCCCTTCAGGCGGTCTTCTCCCGAGCTGGTCGACTATAAGTGCGGTCAATGTTGCACTGGCATTCCTCAGCCCTCAGCCCCGCCGAGTCTCGCTCTCCAGCACTCCCTGCCAGCCCAGCCAAGATGTTCTCCAAGCTCGCTGTGTTCGTGCTTGCCGTCGTTCCTGCAGTCCTGAGCTTAGGAGTGCGCCAGTCCGAGGGCTTTGTGAACCCCGCGAACGGGGGAGGGTCGATGTTCATCGACGCTGGTAACGGGTTGGGCGAGCCCTTGAACGTGCGTATCCGCCAGGCCGCAGCATCACCGCGGCGAATCTAACGGGAGCTATGTCCCCCCAGGTCATCATCTCTGGACAGAGCTCGTCCGCCCTTCTGAACGAGGATGGCATCATCAACTATGCCAAGGCCATTGGGTTGTGAGCAAACCCGGTAGTCGATGTCCGATGTAGCGCCTCATATCATATCCCTGCTCAGCTCCACCGAATGCCTGGGCATCCACCTCGGGAACCCGTTCCCGGCTAACCTGGGCGACGGCCACGGCTCTGTCAACCAGACGGTAGAGCTCCGCCAGGACTACGGCGACGCGGACCTCGGGACCTGCCTGGAGAGCCTCATCGGGGGCAACCACTTCAGGTGCGCACGCACCCCAGCGCCGTGGCGCCTCCGTACGAGAAACGTGCGCTGACGGGTTATTCCTGGTACCTGCAGGCTGTACTTCCAGAACGGGCCCTCCGCCAATACTGGGGCTGCCTTCCTCGCGTGCGTCCGCGCAGCGTCCCCATATGCGTGTCCTGGCCCCGGCAGCTGACAGAACGCGGCAGGGTCTCGAAGGAGAAGCCCGCGACGGACAACCACGACATCGTCGACAACGGCTACGACGTCGGCCGGTAAGCCTCGGCCGTGCGTGCGCGTCCACCGACGGAATGCTGACACCGGCGCCCGTGTAGCGACGAGCTCGTGGCGGCCGCCCAGGGCACGACCAGCTTCGATGGCGTCACGTACAGCACCACCGCCGAACAGGTCTCCGGGCTCCTCCCCGCGGGCTCGAACGGCGTCAACCACGGTGCGTCCCTCTTCCATCTGTCCATCCATCCAAGTATACACCCTTCCGTCACTGATCTCGCGCCTCTCGACAGGCATCGCGATCGACGGCATCGTCACGGTGTTGACGGTGACTATCCAGTGATGCTGTGATGCATCAGCGAGACTTCATCCATGCACTGTGTGTATCTCTGTGATACCCTCAATGCGTTTGACATCGTCATGAAGTTGTATTGTATCCATAGTACTGTATGCCCGCGTTGTGCGGCGTTTGAGCGTATGTTCTTACTCTTTTGCGGTATACATGCTGTCATTGTCTTCGCGATTACACAGCCTTGCATGTGTGGACACATCAAGAGGCGTCGGACGCCACCGTGCACCCGCGGATCGTGGCGTCCTGTGCGTGCATTCGACGATAATTGAGGACATGCGCATAAGCTCATTGTTGTCGCGCCTGCAACCGCGAGCGACGATTATCGATGTGATCGCACAATGGCCGCCAACGTACCGGCCAACCAACCAGTACTAGCAGAAGGACAAACACAGGGCATCAAAACATGTATGATTGCGCGCATGTTCTACAACCAGGTATAAACGAAGAGCGCGACGACCCTGGGGGGCTATCATGCTGCGTTGCTGCAACGGGCGACATATGGTATTGTACAGTGCTGTGTGCTATGTGCTGAGTGCGGTAGCGGGAGAGCGAATCCAAGTCTAAAACGTAAAGGGGACATTACTGCATAAGCTTTGCGGGAGAGCGTTCGTTGCCGGTCCTGATGGGAACGCAGAGGCACGCAGACGGCTGACGCGGCCACCTGGTCTTTCGAAGGCAGAGGAATTGGGAGGGGACGTTGGGACACTTAGGCCTCAACAGCGCAGTTGCCGGCGTCGACCCACTCGTCCCACCTCACGTCCTCCCCGAAGGCCGCAGTGTCGTCGACCTGCTGCATCAGCGCCTCGGACCCCTCGCCCTCACCCTCGCTCGACAGCGCGAGGGCCTGGGCCTGGGCCTGCTCCTCCTCGCGCGCCTCGGCGAGCGCGTCTGCGAGGAAGCGCGCGTTCTCAGCCTCAACCTCCTCCACGGTGCGGCGGCGCACGCGCGAGAGCACGCGGTCGAGCGACTTGAAGTGCGCGTCGTCCGCCGCGAACTTGCGGTGCTTCTTGCTGACGATGTGCTGTTGCGTGCGGGGCGTCAGCGTCTGCGGCCCCCAGGGATAGAGCGGGAGAGGAGGGGTGAGGAGGGGAGGGTGATGATACGTACGTCGCGGAAGTTCTCGAACTTGACGCGGCAGCACTCGCAGTAGCCGGGCTTGGACGCCTCGTCGCGCTTCGGGAGCTTGAGCGTGTTCGTGCTCTTGCTCTTGCGCAGGAATTTGGCGCGCTCCGGGATGGTCGATGGCGGGCCCATCACGTTCTCCTTGTTATCTCGCGGCAGCGTGGGCGCCGCGATGGTCGCGCGACGAGAGGTGGTCACCTGCTGTTGCAGCTTCTCTTTGAGCGCAGGAGGGAGCTGCAGCGTGCGGAAGGGGACACCAGCAGTCGATGTCGTCCCGGTTGTGGACGTGATACCGACACTGTTTCCGGAGGCAGCCATGTAGGCGGCAGACGCAAGGTACCCAGACGCGTTCGCAGACTCCATCGGGTCGGGGCCCTCGCCAAAGTCAGCGTCGAGGTCGACGAGCCCGCCCTCCACCCCGGGGGTGGGGAAGGTCGCGCGTCGCTGCAGGTTGTTCATCGACGCGCACCGGCGGAGGTCGTGCTGCTGCTGCGCCGCTTGCATACGCGCCTGAGCCTGAGCCTTGCGTTTGCGTTCGCTCTGCTGCAGTCGCGCCTTCCTGCGGGCCTTCTCCTGTTTGCGCTCCTGTTCCGCCCTCTCCGCCTTCTGTCGGCGCCGCTCTTCGCGCTCGTCGTACTCGAGAAACGGTCCGCGAGAGAGGGGATGACAGTGTGGGACGGGCCACGCGCCGCGCTCCTTCCCGTCCCTGGTCTTGCTGATCGGATACTCCGCGGCGGCGATCGTCGCGAGTTCCTGTCGGAGATCCTCGACGAGCACAAAGTAGCTCTCCTTCGAGAAGTAGATATAGTCATGGCGCTTTTGCGTCGGGTCGCGCTCCGTGGTGCCGTGCAGTCGTTCCGTTTCCAATAGGCGGGCAAGATTCCGATCCTTCGAGACTTGTTGTGCATGCGCGGGGAGGGAGCCGGTGGTTGAGGATACTCGAGGAGCCTGGCAGCGGTCGAGAATGTTGCCGAGCTTCTCCGCAGACCAGATCTTCATGTTGAACGATCGTGCCTTCTGCACGAGAGATGCGGCTGCGGTCTTCCCGGCCAGTGCCCTGCAAGGTATGATGAGACATATAGGGTGATCGAGTGCGTTCAGCTACTCACCTGCCGCGGAGTCTGATGGGACTTCCAAGCAATCCGGAGGGTTGTGCGGCAGCTGCCGCTCCAGCGGCGCCCTTCGTGCCCTCCTTCTCGGTGTTCTCTTTATCATCTACGTCGTGGAGTGTGATGAAGTGGGTGATATCTTTCGAGAAGAAGTCATCAATGCGCTAGAAGGCGGAACGGGGTCATAAGCCACCAAAAGTCCGACCACAGCCCTCTTCAGATACAGCGCAAAACAGGCAGAAGACGAAAGGCTCTCACAGCACCCATGTACGAGACCCGCTTTTCGAGGTGCGCCCGCATCGTCGCGATCTCGGGGTTGCCGGTGTCGAGGTCGAAGTAGAAGACCCAGCTCGGGAAGGCACGCGTGTACTTCACCCTGAACTCCTCCTCGCGGGCGAGCCGCTCCTTCTCCCTCCTGCGCTCCCGCTCCTTCTTCGCATCGGCACGCGACACCGCCGGAGTGGGCGACTGCTCCACCACGACCGCCTGCGGGCCCGTCTTCGCGCGCTTCGAGCTGTGGTCGGCGAGCTCGATGGCGGGCTCGGGCGAGAGCGGCCGTTTGAGGGCGGACGGCTTCCTCAGCGCGGTCCGGCATGGGGAGATGGACATGCCGGCGTTGTGGGACTGAGGGCGTGTGGCTAGCGGGTTGCGGACGAGGGTGGTCGCCATGCGGAGAACGCGTGTGGGGGGATTATAGGGCGTGCTGTGCGCAGTCGCCCCGGGGCGGGTACGGTGAGTGTATGCAAGATGTGCAAGAAAGAGGTGGGGAAAGAGGTGGAAAGGAGACAAGCGGGCGAGGCAGAGGACGAGAGGAGGGCAGACGAGGGAGGCGGAGGCAGGCCGTGAAGAGACGCGTGACGGAACAAATGTGGTTCATCAGGCCAAACAAATAACGCGTGTTCCATCCTGCGACGCGTCTGCATTCCTGCTTTGCTCACAGACGCGTCGGAGACTCTTATGCATGCACGTATGTTCGGTTTTGTCTTTCAGATCTCCTCGACGTTGTTAAAATCAAGCTTTACACTACTACTGCCCGCCCGAGAGCCTCGAACCCTAGCGGGACTAGGCTCCCGGATGACCATCGACGATATACTGCGGTACATCAACTACGATTTCCATGCACCCATGCTCTCACTGGTCATTTATGGAGCACTGTGAGCAGAACGAAACACGAAGCGTGAGCGTGGAGGCAGTGGCTTTGAACCTCTCCGGATTTATCGGAGCGCTCGGGGCGGTAAACATCCCACGGCGCACGTGATCGCGTCTGCGAGATATTTGGGCACGAGACGCGTCGCGTCGCGTCGTCAACGATCAAGTCGCTCCAGTCGCACTATGGCTGTTCTCTCGAGCATACAGCTTGAGATCCTAGCTCTGGTTGTTACATAGCTCGGAAAATAAGTAAGAGACACATTTAGTACGTGTTATACACCCACAAACGATCTACGACGATATGTAACGCAGCGTGCTTAGTGAGAGATTTACAGTACATCACCTCCCGTGCTCAAGCCTTCGGCGCCAGACTCAGCAGCCACCGAACACCCTCCTTGAACTCCTCGTTCCACTTCTTCGCGATCTTCGTCTGACCAAAGATCACGTTGAACGCGTGCGGCGCCCCGGGATATCTGGATACGAGTGTGTCAGCCACCTCAGGCCGCCCGGTACAAAAGCCGCGCATACGCACACGTCCACCTTTGTCTGGACCCCGTTCTCGCGCAGCTTCTCCGCGTACGCGAGCGCGTCGTCGCGGCACGGGTCGAGCCCGCAGACTTGCACGTAGGCAGGGGGGAGGCCGGTGAAGGAGGGGTATAGGTATGGGGAGATTTCGGGGTTCGTGGGCTCGACTTTCAGGATGGCTGGGGTAGTGTATTGAGCAAATGCAGGTGAGGTGTGTGTGGGGAAGTCGGAGCGCTTACCGTAGGAATTCATCAGTTGGTCGCGCGTGAAGAGGGGCGCGTCCTTGCACTGCTCCATCGACGTGAAGCTGTCTTTCACACTGGGACACGACATCAGTGTCTCGCCACGCAGGAGCACTGGGATTGTGGGAGGACGGACCTCTCGGGAACCGCGTCTGGGTGGCAGAGGGCAGGCATTTGCAGGATGTAGCCCGTCAGCGGCGTGTCGGCGAAGAACGGGTCGTCCTTGGCGCGGTGCGTGACGACGGCGGCGAAGTTCCCGCCGCTGGACTTGCCGCTCACGAGGAAGCCCTTACGGAGGTCTGCGTGGAGCAGCGCCGGGTTGCGTGCAGTCTGTGGACGCGTTGCGCCTGTGAGTCGGAGCGACTCGGGGGTAGTGGGGAGGTGCGTACCCATTTGAGAGCCTCGTAGACGTCGTTGAGACCGGCGGGGTACGGGTTCTCGGGTGCAAGTCTGGTGGTCAGGGTATGAGCGTCGTGCGCATTCGAGTGTCACGAGCGGGTCCGTACCTGTAGTCGACGTTCACGATGGCGATTTGGAGCTCGACACAGAGGATCTTGAGCGAGTAATCCTCCATCTCAAGGTCTCCGAGCATGAACCCTGACGTGAATGAAATAGGTCAGTGTTGCATACGCAAACGCAATAGGACAGATGCGCCGTACCTCCGCCATGGACGACCAGCAGCGCCGGGAACGCCGCGGAGTCCTCTGCCGCTGGGCGGTAGGTGCGGATAGCGAACTCGCCTGCGTCGTTGGGTATCTTGTACTCAGCAACGTGATAGGCATCCTCTGGTGACCAGCCGAAAGAGTCAGCAAGCTCCTTCTCCGCGCCCCGAGTATTGCGAGTAAGTACGTACCAGAAGGGAGGTATGGCGAGAGGTTCTTCCTGGCCGTGTTTGTGAAAATTGAAGTCATGCGTGCGCGCACCACCGCAGGGTCCACGGGGCCACTGGGCGGCGGGATCGCAGGGAGCGCGGCGATGAGCGGCGCGAGCTCGGTGTCAACGGCGGCGAGGTGGTTGTTAGACATCTTGGGTTTTTCGAGAGGTGTTGTCGATTGTACTTTGCGGCGGTCGGAAAACCGTGCACGATTTGGCTGATGTCGCTCATCCTGGTACAAGTTGCGTATATGTAGGCTCTCCAAGTGAGGTCGCAGCGGCCAGAGGATAACGCGTACGTGAGCGTGCTTACGCGCTGCACGATGGTGGAGGGACAGGTGCACAGCTTGATTTGCGAGGAGTGTGATCCCAGGTGTCGCGCTGAGAGAGAACAGGGCGGCGCGGACACCACCACCGAGATCGCAGCGTGCGCGGGTGAGATCTTCTCGTGATACAGTACGCTCTTCAGCGGGCGCGCGTCCGAGACAGGTCGGTCGCGCGTGGCTTGACAGGACTGCTGCTGTAGTGAGTAAGATTGACAGACTGCGAGATGGTTTCCTGCTACGTGTTGCGGTTATCCGCTATCCCCCCTCGGGTGGCGCTGACGAGGGCTTAGAGCGCATGAAGTGCGTGCATGTGTTCTGGTGCGTCGATGAGATCGTCGCGGGCTATATTGATTCGAATCTTGGTGAGCAGCTCTTCAAGTTGCAAGCAGCATATCACACAACGGTTGGCACTCACAGATAAGACTCGGTCGATCGTATTCCAGCAAGCTTCACTCTGAAGAGAGTCATGAAGCGACTTGCGGTAATGAGGTGACGGTTGAGACGAGCGATTCAAGCTCGCGACCAGGTGAACATCGGAATGCGCGTGCATATCGAGACGACCATCTCATGAGCTGCCCGGCCTCATAGAACTCTGGAGGAGCTTGAGGTGACTGAAAGTCGCCGGCATCCTGTGAGCACCGCATATGCTCGAGGTGAGATTCTATGCAGTTCGATATGCCGATGAAAGAGCAGCGTATAAGAGGCTACTGCCTCACGGAAGTCGTGGTACCGTATGATGGCGCAGCAAGGCGAACGGGGATAGTATGTTTGCCCAGCCAGCCTCGGCTTGTCTTGACGTCGCGTGACGGATTGCATTGCTATAAAAGACCAAGCACTTGCGGATGGACGCTCTGGCTAACTCTCAAGGAGGAACTGCCTTGCGCATGCGCAGCAAGAGGCAGTGGTACGAATGTCGGAGGCATGGCGGAAGAATCGTGGCTGTCGAAAATCCGGCCTTGCGCCGCAGCAGACGCAAGAACCCTGTTCTCTTGGGCGGTGTACATAGGCCGAGGGTGCGTTCCAGAGATGGGTACGGTATGCTGTTGATTCGGTTTTGCAGGAAGACAAGCATGGTGTTGGAGACTACAAGGCACGAGGTCGGCTGACCAGCGGGAGAGCTTCGACTTCTGGAGTGAGCGAGCAAGAGCGAGCAGGGCAAAGACTCGGTCGAGAACAACAGGGCGAGGAGGGCGGTGCCGGTGTGTGTTTTTTGCTCCGCATCGCGGGTGTTCCTGTGAGGTCAGGAGCCATTATGGGCGCCTAGTGGGCCGATGACGCAAATGGAAATCGGTGGCTTGGGCTGACGTCAGTCCAGCCACTCTCATAAATGCCGCTCTGATCAGCCCCGACCACTCCAGCTCATTTCGCTCTCTCGCCACGACCCCCGCTCCCAGTGCGTCCCCATCTAATCGCACCCGCAGCCGCACCAGACTCACTCCCTCTCCTCTCTCCAGCCTCAAGCACTCGACTTACGACCCTTTACGACCCATCAAACATCCACAATGGCCGCAGGAGCTGCAGTACCAGGACTCTTCTTCGCCTTCGCTGCGATGGTCCTCCTTATCTTCGTGCGTATTATTCAAAGCGTTTCAGTAGCTTAAAAACTTACCCTTGCGCCCACCAGGCCTCTGTGTCATCGCCAACGTGGGAACGCATCTCCTTCCTCAACGTACCCACAGGCGGTTCCACCACACATTTCGGTGTTTTCGGCTACACGGGCTCCCAAACACATGTCGGCTGGTTCTTCCCCGGAACATTGGCGTACGCGCTTCCTTGTATACTCTGAATTGTGCTTGTTCTGACTATGGTCTTCAGTGACAGCAAGTTGAACGGTGATATCTATCACAACCTCACCTACGTTCTCATCCTCATCCCTATCGGTATGTTACCATTCTGCGCAACTAACGCCGTTTTACTGACGATGTTTGTAGGCGCTGGACTGTCTGGCCTGGCCGTTCTCTTCGGCCTCTGCGGAGCTGCCTACCACCGCGCTGGCACTGTCTTTATGACCCTGCTCAGTGCCCTCGCCTTCCTCGTCACCCTCGTCGCCTGGGTTATCGAGATGGTTCTGTTTGGCGTTGCGCGCGACCACATGCGCGACCGCGGCATCCACGCAACCTGGGGCAACGCCAACTGGCTCGTCCTTGGTGCCCTCGTCGCGCTCTTCCTCGCCTTCTTCGCGAGCCTGTGCGGTTCCTTCGGCCGCTACAGCTATGGCCGGAGACGCGCTGCCGCAACGTACTAAACGCCTCGCCGTTTGAAGATGCGTTCGGAGATCCGGGATACCTCTGTGTTCGACGTCGAGACAAAACCGTCGCCCATTGCCATCTACCATATTCGCCTTTCTCCCATCGATTCATGAACGTTGCTCGTTCGTTCATTACGACTGTGACGTCTACCCCTTTCATACACTGCTCCCAGTTACGATACTGTATCAATATTACCTGTCTCTCCTTAGTTGTGGACACTTCCTCGACTGCCTATGCCACTGTATCCATCTTGTAACGATAGATCTGTTCTAATGAACGACAGTCCCACATCGTGCATGTTGGCTTCTGCATGACAAGGCAGTTCATATGGACGTGCCCGATCATCCTCTAGCGCTTAGCTCGCGCATCCTCAATCAACATCCTAGGCTCTCTGTATCCAACGCCAGGGAGATCTATCGAAATGAGGAGTTGTGAGCCGCTCGATCTTTTCAGACCCACCTCCCCTCCGCGAATCCCTGTCGGGGGATACTGGGGAGAATGTTCCGGCTTCACACCGGAGAAGCCAGCTATATGGTCGTCTCGGCTCACGTTTTCGCAATAGGCAGCCACTGCAGACGATCAGTTCGAGTCGCTCGCGGCTCCGGCCAAAAAAGGTTTCACGACCACGTCGCCATGATATTACTCCGTCGGCGCCATCGTCTCTATTCGTAAACACATCACATCGCGGAAGCTAGGACCAGTCTCGCTCCGCTGAATAACTATCACTTCGCATTTACTGCACGGTGAAGCTGACAGAGGAGTCAGGACGCATTCAGCAACTTCCCATACGATCGAGGGACAGGACACTCACTAGACCATGTCGTCGAGGGAACCGTGCTGAGCGACCGCGACAAGGGCAGGCTGGTGGTTCGCCGCCGAGTTGATCGACGCGAGACGGTACACGCCCGCGGGGAGGCCGGGCACGACGACGGAGAGGACGCCGTTCTCGGCGGGGGCGTTGAGGCCCTTGAAGTACGCGAAGTTGACGGGGTCGGCGGGGGTGGTCTGCTTGAGCGACTCGAGCTTCTCGATGACGATGTGCGAGTGGCCCTGGATGTCGCCCTGCGCGTTCACGACCTGCGGCGCGGCGAAGTAGTTCGTCGCCGCGTTCACGAAGTGGCCCGTCTCGAGGTGGTTGAGCGCGAGCGCGACGGTGAAGTTCGTGTTCGCGGGGAGCGTGTCGAGGTTCGCGGGCTTCACGAACTTCGCCGCGGGCATGTTCGTCTTCGCCGCGATCACGCCCATCGGCGCCGGGTTGCACGAGCCGCCGATGATCTGCTTGCCGTCCGTGATGGGCAGGTTCGGCACCGTCGCGCAGAAGTTGATGAAGTTGTTCGACGAGGTCAGAGACGGGACTTGTCCTGCTTCCACCCTGCGAGAGAATTGTCGAGTCGGCTGCTGTAACAGGCCGGCAAAATGGACAGGTACTCACGTTGCCTGGCCGTCCTGGGTGAACCCTTCAGCGACCAGCTGCTTGAGCAGGGTGAACGACTTCTGGGGGTCGTCGCTGTTGCCTCCCTCCGCTGCACCACCACTGGCGGCGTTCGAGCTCCCGGTAGCCTGCAGTCAACAGTGAGATGAGTATGCCAGAACGTAGGTGTGCAACGCACCGTGGCAGCAGGAGCACTGCTGGCCGCAGCAACAGTCGCTGCAGCTGAGGAAGATGCAGCGGCCGTCGCAGATGTGGCGGCCGCGGCCGCAGCGCTCGAGGAAGCCGCAGGCGGGGCAGCCTTGGCGGACGCGCTCTTAGCTGGGGCGGCCTTGGCGGTAGTGCTCTTAGCTGGAGCGGCCTTTGCAGGGGTGCCCTTTGCAGGTGCACCCTTCGCAGGCGCGGCGAGTGTGCCCTTTGCAGGAGCGGCGGGGGCACCCTTTGCGGGAGCACCCTTGGCCGGCGCGGCGGGAGCGCCCTTAGCTGGGGCAGCTTTGCCAGCTGCACCCTTCGCACCCGGCCGCACTTCCGCAGTCGGGCCCTGCCCGTCGTCGCGGCGCTGGACGCCAGTAGCGCCAGTCGCAGCGATGCGCGCATCACGGTCCGCCGCCGTGGTGCAGGTGATGCTCGTCCCCGCGGAGTTGACGAGCGGGAGGGCGGCGCAGCTGGGGAGGGATAAAAATAGGAGATGTCAACAAAAGATGTTTGCGCGCGGTCGGGGTATGAGGACGACGCACATCAGGCCTCCGGCGCAGGGCTGGAGGACGAACTTGCCATTCACGCACTGGGCGAACTCGCCGTTGACGCAGGCGTTCTCGCCGGCAGTGCAGGGGGAGCTCGCGGTCAATGATGCGAACTGCTGGCTGCGAGAGGCGGGGGCGTAAGCGTTGGTGGGTAGTGAGGCGAGGACGATGCGAAGGAACGTACTTTTGTGCAAGGGCGGTCTGGCCGTTCTGCAGAGTGAACTGAGCGCGCGAACCAAGGAACCTCGGCCTGGCAGTGGCGGCAAGCGCCAAAGAGAGGACGACGAAGACGGAGTACTGCATGACGAAGAAGGGTAGAATTAAACGGGTCGTGAAAATAGCGGAATGGGACGCCGGGTCCTTCGTGAAAGTGCAGGAACAGAAGGGGCGATACCAGACCGCGACGAAAGAAAATGCAAGCGCGAACTTGGAGAAGGTGGGGAGGATGGGATGGCGAGTCCAAGGGCACGCGGGATACTCTTATAGGCCCAAACAGGATCGCACGAGTACTGGCCTGCGCATGCCGCCGCGGCGAGGATGTCTAGATCAGGAGATGTGGACACATCTTCAGTTGGGCGTTCGCCGCCGTCGGCGGGAGGGCCGCCGGATGGAACACTCGATCAGTCGACCCGCATACAGCCTCGCTTATGTTGGGCGGTGTTCGCGATGATCTTTTCGCTGCACCAGGGTAGCGTTTTCTTACTGCAGGTGTGAAGCGTACTGAATAGCGATAGTGCTTACCCCAATAGGCATAACTATCCACGAGGGCCATCGTGACTGCTTCTATGGGTACTTGTTGAGGGAGAGCGTAGCTCAGAGCAACGCTCAACAAGAAGCTACCTATCAGGGGAGTCATCGACTGGGAAGCGAATTGAGGGGCACGGCGCGGTGTTCTCACATGGTTGCGGAGGCAGTGGATGGCGACTGATCACAGCTTGACCGTTGTGCACACACAACTACAGCCTTTCAGATAGTTCCCAGTTCGTACCGAGCAGTCCATCGCCGCCCAGAGCTGGTGTGGTCATGGCGGATGAGAATAGCGGTTTGGAAGAGTTCGGTAACCAAATGATCAATGGGCGCGTGTACAAGTTTTTCAATGCGTATTCGTTTGGGCTAAGTAAACCCCCAGAATAACCAGTCAAGCACGGCTGGCGAAGTTGTTCCAACCATAGACACAGGCCAAGGACATATTGTAAAAAAGCAGGGAGTATTGGCCGGAATAGAACACCATGACGGGGTCGGGGAGAGAGAACAAGTGGCTGAGCGCTCCAGCGCTGGAATATGATCGAGCTGTGCTGTGCCTGGGAGAGGCGCCAGCGTCTCTCATGCACTGACACGGTGCTCTGGCCGCGAACTCTGAGTGGCTATCCTCATCCTTCTTGCGATTGAAAGTACGTATGTGCGCGACAACATATGTCTTTGCCTCCTTGTGCAAAGGTCGGAGTAACATCGCGAAGTGAGAGTGAGTAGCTGCGATGACGTGATCCAGGGGGCAAGTTGGCTCCTTCAAGAACCACCCGATCAACTCAAGATTAAGATCCGCGCGTCCTCCGATTCAGCAGTGCTCTTGACATTGCGTGCCGAGTGCAGTCACCGCTACCCTGTACGCACTTCAAAAAGACCACCATCATGTCCGCAGACAAACCTGCTGTGGACTACTCGCTCTATCTCGTCACGGGCAGGGAGCTCCTCCCGGAAGGCAAGGTGTGGCTGCTCACACTCCATCGATTATGCCGTACTCACACTGTGTCAATCTAATCTCTTCGGTAGGATTATCTCGAATCTCTGGAAGAAGTACAGAAACTCGTTATGCTGCGTGTTTCGGCTACTCATGATATTGTTTGTAGTCGATTAAAGGGGGCGTCACCCTCGTCCAAATTCGCGAGAAAAAGGCCGATACCGGGGAGGTGCGTCCTCCCTAGCCCTTGTCTCACGAGTCACCTGTTCTTGTTACCTACACGCCCCTCCCCAGTTCTTGCAAATCGCTCAGGACTCAAAGGCCATCTGCCGAAAGTACAACGTCCCGATCCTCATCAATGACCGAATTGACATTGCACTCGCTATCGGAGCGGATGGCGTACATATCGGCCAGACGGATATGCCTGTAGATGTCGCGCGGAAGCTCCTGCCCCCGAATGCGATCATCGGCATGACATGCAATACCGTTGAGCACGTCAAAAAAGCAATCCTCGATGGCGTGGACTATGTTGGCCTAGGGCCGGTGTGGGCTACGCAAACCAAGAAAGTCGCGCATCCGGTCGTTGGCGTTCGGGGTATTGGAGAGCTGCTCGACGTACTCGAAGGAACCAATGTCAAGGCAGTCGCCATCGGTGCGTCTGCTGTCATCACACTGAGGTGTCTGTTGCCTGAATGATCCTGACGGACCCTACTCAGCTGGAATCAAGTCAACGAATGTTCTACACTGCTTGCACGGATCAGTCTCGTCCGCAGGACGGCCCCTAGATGGTGTAGCCGTTGTCAGCGACATCGTCGCGTCGACGGAGCCACTGAATGCTGCGAAGAGGATCTCGACAATCGTACAGGCGTTCAAGGCGGCATCGGTTCCGACTTTCTCTCTCTCCGATTCTTATGCTACGGACGTCTTCAAGCGCGGCGTGGGAGAGCTGTTGACCGCGGTCAAGAGCCACTCTCCATTGGTCCATCAGGTATGTACCGTCATCTTTCCCAGTGGCATACCCGACCACACGTATCCGACAATGCTCCCAGATCACGAACAACGTCGTGACCACCCAATCTGCCAACGCTACGCTCGCATTGGGCGCCTCCCCTATCATGGCCACCGCACCGGAGGAGATGCCTGATCTCAGCAGAGCCGGGGGTGCACTCCTCGTGAACTTCGGCACCATTCAAAACCTTGACGGCATGCTCGCCGCCGGTCAGTGATATCTCCAGACGTGTCTCCTGATAGTTCGGCGCCGCTGATGCACGATGCTCGTCGCGCCCCGCGCGTTGTGCAGGTTTCCACTACAACCAGACCCGCAAGCCAGTCGTGTTCGATCCCGTCGGTGTGGGTGCGACGGCGTACCGCCGCACGTCAGCGGCCGCGCTCCTGAACGCCTGGCAACCGACGGTCATCAAAGGAAACGCCGCTGAGCTGGGCGCGCTGGCGAACTCGACCGAAGTACGCTCTCAGTCGGCCGATAGGAGTGACTCGCTGGGCGCAGCGCTGACCGCCGCTCCCTCTGGCACAGGTCCAAGCGAAGGGCGTGGACAGCGTCGGCAGGGGCTTCGCTGATCCGGCGGCGTTCGTGCGCAACCTCGCGCGGAAGGAACGTGAGTGGCCCAATCGTGGTCCTCGCACCCGCAGCGCCCTGCGCCGCGGCGCGCAGGGCGCGGTCGCTGATTTCGATTATCACCAGGCGCTATTATCGTCCTCACAGGGGTGACGGACTACGTCTCGGACGGGACTACGGCCGTCCGCCTGTCCAACGGGCACCCGCTCCTCGGCGAGATCACGGGCTCGGGCTGCATGGTTGGCACGGCCGTCGCGACCTTCTGCGCCGGGGCTAGCATGGCCGCAGCGGCAGAGCGCAGGCCCGACTCTCCCGAAGACGCAAAGCTGGTGCGCGGTGACATGCTCGTTGCTGCTGTGGGCGGGTGAGCACACACATCGCTACCGATCTCCAGCCGTGCATGCTGCTGACGTCTCACAGCGTACTGGCCATCACTATTGCGTCGGAGCTGGCGGCTGCGAGGGCAGACGTCAAGGGAAGCGGAACCTTCCTGCCTGCTTTCATTGACGAGCTTGGGGCTCTCACACCGGAAAAGCTGGCGACGTACGCCAAGGTCGAGGTAATCTGAAGATGACGACCACCAGATGTCAGTAGACGTATCGTGTTCGCACCAGAACCAATCTTATACAGCCGTTCCACTCTGCGCATATACTACAACCATACTGTACACTGCTCCATCCCCGCTACTACTTGTGTCATCCGGACGCGGTCAAGCCCCGATCGGCACCACGGTGGGGTTCGGGGTGTCAAGGATGTGCGGGAAGGGCGTCTCGGGCGTGGGCTGGAGCCAGTTCTTCGCGTCGTACTCCGCATACGGCGGCGACTCGATCATGTGGAAGGTATAGGCGAACCGGGTGTTGGGACTGGTGTTGCGCTCGGACTTGTGCAGGACGCTCCCGTGAATGATGACCAGGTCGCCTGCACACCGTAACGGCGGCGTTCAGCATCAGCGTCTACTGAGCGGGACGTGTGAAGGTGAGCACACTCGACGGGACGTACCAGGCATGCAAGCCTCGAGGATGTACTTCCCCTCTGGGTTCTTCGGGGCCTCCTCAGGAGGGATGAGGTGCTCGAACCCGGTTCCGCCGCCAGGCAAGCGCACGAAACGCTTCGTAATGGGCGCGGTCAGGTGTGAGCCGGGCAGGAACGACAGCGCGCCATTCTCTGGGGTGCACTTCTCCAGCGGTATCCAGAACCCGACGGCGGACGGAGGGTTAGTGTACTATTTCAGACCAAGGGCCACATGATCAGTTGTCAGTTTTGCCTTCGTACATGCTGGACGTACGAGGAATGTGCTAGGAAAGGATTTCCCGTCAGCATCGGCACAGCTTGAAAGCAGCATAAGAGGCGTACGAGTCATTGTGCTCGGGTACTAAGGGACATAGCTATGTTAGTCTGGGAAACTGCTGAGCATGGTTGCAAGAACCTGACCTTCTCCCCCGATGTGCGGCTGCTTGCAGATCACCATGGATTGCAGGGCTATCGCATAGTTGGCTGTCAGTCCCTCACTTCCTCGCCGCGTGCGATCTGGTACTCACCGACGGGGTCGTGATGATACTGTAAATCTCTGACCACCGCCTTCATCTTCTCGTTCTCGAGGGTTACCTTCCGGAACACCTCATCCTGTTCGTGCAATCCTAGAGTATCGTGAGCTCGTGTGGAGACGCGACCGCGATACTGTGCTGGACGGATATGCACCATGTCCGATCTTGTTCACCGCCTTCTGCTTGGGCCTGTTGAGCTTTCCGTCCGCATCCGTGGCGTCCTCTTCCAGGAAGAAGCGGATCTTATCGCCAGAGGTGAGGAAGTAGTCGTCGCCGACATGGTTATCATCGCCGGTCGTGAACTTCGTCTGATCGAGATTAGCGTCAGGATACCATATCCGCGTCAAGAATCCGCAAGGGGAATTCGCACAAGTGGGTGGTCTTCAATGCTGAAGTTGTCCAGCAGCTGTTTGGCCCTGGTGAGGAGCGCCTCAACCTCGTCCGGCTCGAGGAAGTTCGGCAGCCGAAGGTATCTGTCAGACATGGTCATTCTTCATGGTCACGCGGAGCTAGCTCCTATTTACCCGTCAGAGCGGAACTACGGCAGATGGGGTGTCAGTTGGAGTAGCGAAGACATGATACTCTGACGCGCAAGCTATCACCTGGTTTACTTGCTCCTGAGTGAGATATCCCAGTCTTCCTTGTGTCATGGTGTGTCTTCAAACAGCAATCTTTCAAAGTGAAGAAAAGGGAGCACGGTAGGCTGCCCTGATAGAAAACGCCGTATAGAGCTCGAGGTGGCTGGATGCAAGTGCCAAGTTCCGTACAATGCGGGGAGATAGCAGTGGCTATGCTGGGACATCACCTAGAAAGGCAAGTCTAGAGAAGAACGAAGCTTGACCTCAGTCGGCCCCAAAACGCACGCAACTACCTCTCGAAAACACCCTTATATAGGCGTCAAGGCGTTTGAGTGTGCCCGTGTCAGCGGGTGTGCTTATTCGGCGCCGCGAAGAGCGGCAGTAAATATCCAAAAGTGAGAACAAGCGGCCGAATAGCTTTGATTAGGGACGGCACTAGCCGTCACGGTTGTTTACAACAGCGAAAGAAGAGAACACGTTGGGGAACCGCACATGCTTGAACAGCGGAGCAGGCACATCTGCGACAACAATATTACTGATCAGCGCAACTTGATGATGTGCAGCAGCAACTCACTTGCGACACCGTCGCGCCATCCACGACACGCCTAGATGTCGAAGGATGTGGCGTAGTGTCCAGCCAGGATCTGGGTCTTGCCGCGATCGAGGAATTTTTCTTCGTCGGGGATGGCGACCCGCAGATACTCCTCGTCCTGAAACACCTCGAGTATCTTCTCCAGATTCTCGGCTTCAAAGATCGCTACTCCTCCGAATGGGGGAGGGGCGTTGCCGGTAGTCTGCGTCGCAAAGGCGGCTGTGGCGGCGTTGTCGATGTGGAACTGCAGTATAACGGCGTGAGTCAATGTGATTGGGTTGGGGTGTCATCGATGAAACGCACCTGTTCGTACTTCAACAGGTTCTTCTTCACAATGGCGAGTGACGAGAAGAGTGTGACGTGATGCTCGGTCCAGTAGCGACGGAACTCCTCCAAGGACAGACCAGGCTTGGGAATGACAAGGTATGATACGCGATAGCGGTCGGAACGGATGTTGGACAAAGTGGAGGCCATGTTGGTGGAAACCGAGAACGGGAGGCAGCTAGTAGCGATGCATTTGAGGCGAGGGTGGATCCCCTTAAGTACCGGTCGTTTGAGACGCTGTGCCTTGGGCGGGAACTATGCGCAGACAGCGCCAGGTCCGCCGACCGAGAGGAGGAAGCGGAAAGCCTCTACAGCTCGAAGCCTGACAACGTCCGCACCATAGTCAGGAGGGAGCAGGTGAGTCGTAAGGATAGGAGGGGCATGATTCGTAACGAAGACAGGCCTGCAACAAGAACCAGCGAGCAGTCCTCACTGTCGCCGTCCGTACACCGCGGAAGACGTCCGGGTGAACGAACCTAGAACGATTGGCTGAGTCAGACGCTACGTCGTCTCGTAGTACAACTTGCAAGGGCGTACCGTAGTCAGCTCACTCGCACACTTTGCGCGATGACTCGCAGCCTTCGATTCCATGCCCCTTGACCTGTCGTCCGAGGTACATAGGTGAGCAGAGATCATGCGGCCAGTCAGGGGAGAGGGTGCGGAACCTACTCCCTTGCTACATTGACAGCGAAGCGTACTCTATCAAGCGTTGAGCGCTTACTTAGCTTGGCGACTACACACTAAGCTCTCATGAGCTGGGTCTTGTTAGTCCTGGTCACTCATAGCAGAGCGTCGACGAACCCGAGGCTTAGTGAGAATGGCATGACGAGCCCTGCGAGACGAGGTCGCTTAGTCCATTGAAGGTCCTCATTCCCAGTGAGAATCGGCAAGATCCATCTGGGTCCAAATAGATCCAAAGCGATCCAAAAAGGACGCTCGTGAGGGATCCCGCAGGACGCGGCGGTCTCGCGCGTCGCGCGGTGCGCGGTGCGCTGTCCCCCTGCTGCGCGCGCCGTACCACCCGTCCCCAAATCGCACTTACCTTCAATACCCGCGGTCACTGCAGCGCGCGTCCACGAAGCGCCATCCTGATACCCTGATGCACACAACCGCAGAGGCACGGCGCGAGCTTTCAGTTTTTCAGGTAGAGATCGATGCCATCTGTCTTGACGTAGTGCTGGGTGGACAAGGTATCAGAATGAACCATATCAGAACATGCAGTACTTACCCCGCGTACGTAAGGCGAGCGCAGCTTGTACCAAGCGTCGTACTCGATCTTAGTACCGTTGGGGTTGTGCTTGACCCACACGAGGGCGCATAGGGCTCTGTCGAACAACGTTAGAGACTAAGTCCGGCTTATACTGGTGACTTACTTTGGCTTGAGTTTGACGCCTTCATCGGGAGCAGAGGGCGGCCAGTCGGCGTTCTTCTTACTCTTGGACGATGAGCCAGGCTGCGCCTCGAGGGCGACGGCGGCGGCGATGATGTTCGCAGCGGGCACTGACTCGGTGGGTATGCCTTTGGATGGGCCAGAGACGGTCGCGCTTGTGCCCGGCACCTTCGTGGCCGGCTCGCCCCACATGCCAGCGCTGTGGTGGGAGGGTAGTAAGTGCGAATGAAAACGAATACTGGAGGGACTGAACTTACAACGGGTTCGGGACGCCAGGAAGATCCTCGTCCTATGCCTGCGTAAGTGCCGGCGCGTCCTGGTGAGCAGAACAACACACTTACCTCCAAGTCGGAGGGGAGAGTGCCGGGCGTCGGCAGCGGCGGGGAGGTGCTCTTGGGCGACGTCGCGGGGGGCGGAGAGGTGCTCTCGGGCGACATCACGGGAGGCGGAGAGTCGTCGGGGGAAAGCCGAGGCAGGGCGGTCGTTGTGACAGGCGATGTTGTTGTTCTCGAGGGCGATACACAGCGGGCCTTCTTGCCCGACGTCTCGGGCTCCGAATCAGACACTTTGAGCGCGTCTGCAGACCGTTTCTTGTTCGAGGCACGCGAAGCGGTGGGCGCCACAGAGTCGTCGCGGTCGATGGTATACAAGACCGCAGAATTTTCGAAGAATTGGCCGATCGCCTGAGCGCCTTGCTCGTCGGCATCGTGCTCATCATCGTCGTCGCTGGAATCTTCTATCGCAGACGTGCCCCCGTTAGTCCGTGTGTCTGAGAGTAAGAATGTCATACCTTCGGCCTCTTCGCGTTTGGCCTTCGCTTTGTTGCCCTTCTTCATCTTCTTCTTGTCTTCGCGCTTCTTCTCCCGGGCGGCCTCGCGCTTCTTCTGCTTGGCAAGGTAGAGAATATATTTGCGCCTCCATTGGGAGTAGTTGTCGGTTGCGATCTTCTCTGCTTTCCAGTTGTCTTCGCAGTACTGTAGACACTCGAACCGAGTGTTCATCAAGAGATGGTACCGTGTTGAGACCCAGGCGTTCGCGTCGCGTTGCCAAGACTTTGGAGCGCGCTTTTCGCCCCAGAGCCATACGCAGAACTCACGAAAGAGCTTGCGCATGGCCGTTGCCACGAAGCCGTCGATGATGTTGCCGTCCTTGTCGGAGATGTACCGCATCGAGACGTTGATCCCCTGCGATGAGAGTGTTGCGCCGCGCAGGACAGCTTGTCCCGGCTTCTGGACGGGCTTGTCGACACCTCTAAATTCGCATTTCCGCCAGTACAGGACCTGTATGCGACGATTTCAGTCGTTGTTCTCAATCATGATGAAGTATTTACCTTTGGATAATCGTCGCGCCTCTTGGGAACCATGGCATTGGGGATACCATTGATGGATTCTCTGGTATCTCCGTCCATACTACCCCCGAGGATCGTATTCATGCTCGGAGGATCTTCGAGGAGAGCACATGAAACCTGTCCTACTACCATTCCCCGTACACTCCTACTCACTGGGGTTGCCTGTGGGAACACCATTCGTGCCAGTCCCTGTCGCCATCAAGCCTGAGATCATGTTACTCGGGGCAGCACCTGCTAGTAGCGACCTGTAAGTACATAAGTTAGCGCATATAGTGACATGTGAAGGCACTGGCGTAGATACTCACTGCTGTAGCTGTGATCTATTGGTTTAATCAGTACCAGTGGAATATACCGAGGGCTCAGATCAACCGGAGAGGACGTACTGGAGCATGGAAATGCACTGGAGTGCATATTGATGCTGTTGCGCCAGTCCTGGAGGGTATACTGGAAGGGCCGGGGCGAGCGGGCCTGCCCCACCCAAACCCGGGACATTGGTCGGTATTCCATGTCCCGGGTAGGCCAACTGCCATCGGTGTGTATAGCTAGCAGCCCTGGGTGACAAGGAAATTCGGCGTACTCACCATGATCGGGTTCAGACCGTTAGTCGGAAATTGGTGGTTTGTGGGAATGGCATTGGCCTGCCCGAGGTACATCACATCCTGTTCAGCAAGTGAAGGGTTATCCAGGTTCGTCTGGGGTGTGCGTGCGTCTTGGGCTGCTGTAGGCATTGGTTCGCTGAGTATATGCGCCTGGGGCACATTGGCAAGCGCCTCCGTAACCCGGGGTTTTGGCGAGGCACTGGCGCTCAATTTAGATCGTCCGCCACTGCTGGAGTGAGAGTGCACGTACAGAAGAAATTCCTGAAGGGTATGAGACATTTTGTCTGTTATCTTGAGGGTACAAGGAATGGGAGAGAAGAAAGAGGCGAGGCGGGACACTTGCAGTTAGACGCGTCTTGGTACGTGCAGCCATCATGTGATGGGAAAGAGTGTGAAGACGCCCAGCCTAATTGGGACAGCATACGAGTCGCTCTCCTGTTGTACCTCGTCCACGACTCTGTCACTCGCAAGTCCCTCAATTCTGCACTCAGCATGTCTACAAGTGGCTTAGCACACGAGAATCTTGCCGACGGGGCCGCCAACTACAGGAATCAACAGCCGAGCCCATCCGGTACTTCCACTATGTGAGCACGCCATGTGGTCGCGGGCGGAGGGTGCGCGATGTGGGCGGAGAAGGAGCTGCCGCCGGTGCCCAGTTCTGCTCCAAGACGATCGCTGCCAAGGTCGAGTGGGCCGCCGTCGCGGATCCGCGGCGCGAAGCGACCTGACAGCCCGATGTCGAGACGATGATTGCGCGGACGCCCCATCCGCGGCGCAAGTCCTCCGCAACGTTCAACTCGCCCATCATGCGCGCGCGGTCGAACTCCGGTATGGCGGTGCCGTCAAGCTGGAAGGGGCTGAAGGGGAAAGAGAAGGACAAGGTGGCGGACGACAACGAGTCGGTCATGTCCGACTACGGCATGCTGCTGAAGGACGACGACAGCGACATGGAGAGGCAGCTGGAGGGCGAAGGGAGCGAGTCGTACTCAAGCATCGACATCCATACGCCATTGCCGTGAGTCTCACTTTTATCCATCAACGTACAACTCGCCAAAATCGTGCACCAGACATCTCATGTTCCGAGATGGGCTGCTATCTCCGCGGTCGAAACTATTGCCCGGCGGGACGGCGCCCCTGTCCATCTATATGGACGACGAAGCGAACGCAAAACGCGCAAACAGCGTCCTCAGCGTCGCGTCTACTGGTACGTTGATGTGCAGGTGAGCCACTCCGTGCGCTGACATTTTCATGATCGCAAATCTGCAGCAACGTCAACCATGACCAAATCCGGCGTGCATCGCAATCCGCGCGACACCCAGCGGCGACGGAATCGACACAAAGACCAGTCCCTCCTGCGCGCGGGCATGGGCCTCACGACCGGACTGGGCTGGAGCGACAGGTCCGTCCGTGTGTTCCGCCGTGCGTTTGTGTCTGCTCATAGATATTTTGGCGAGGACGAGGACGCCCCGTTGATGCTCACGCGCCGGCTCATATCCACATCCATCGCGAAGCAACCGCCTCCTACCTCGATTTCTCGTGCGCCCTCGCAGCTCTCCAAGTCCACGTCGGTCGGCAATCTCTCTCATGCGCCGCTGTCCTACTCGCCCGCGCTACGCTCAGGTCCCCGCCCGCTTTCGTGCTCCACGTCGGCCAGCTTCTCCACAGAACGTCTTAGTACGATCGACACTGAGAGCATCACGTCCATGGAGGCCGGCCCAATCATGCGCAGCCGCACCCAATCCAACGCATCCGCGAGCTCCGTTGTATCGTCCGGCTCGCGCGAGTCGAGTGGGCCAGCGCACTCGGTCGCAAGCTCGCAGGCGTCGCAGGGGCGCACCACCGTGATGCGCCTGCTGCAACTTCCCCAGACCGCAGGTGTGCACACAGCGGCCTCCGTCGCGTGCTCGACCTCCACGTCTACCCCCCACCCGCCGGTGTCTGGCGCCTCGAAGATCGCCGGGCCCCGCGCGCTGCCGCGCACACGCACGCGCACGCTGTCGAATCCCGGCGCCGCGCATGCCCCAGGCGGCTCGGTCCTCCCGCGCCCGACGGCGGCGAAAGCCGTGCCACTGCGCGCCGTGTCTGCTGCCATCATGGCACCCGTGCGGTCGCGTTCGATCTCCACGATCGGCGCGCAATGTGGGCGGAGGAGATGCGTAGTGGGCGGAGGGCACACGTTGCGGGCGGAGGGTGCGTCATTAACGGCAGGTGAGCAAGAGGTGTGCATGGAGGGTGCGCGGAGGGTACACAGAGTGCGCGGGAGAGCGTTGCCCAGCACGATAGGCCATGTACAGGTAGCACACAGACATTGGCAATTGAACGCTTGAAACGCAGACGTATGAGAGTGGCATAATACGAACATGAGCTATAAGTACATAGATGTGTCGCTACCTACTCATCGGCATCGGCATCATCTTGCGCAGGGCCCATGTCCTGCTCGAGACCGCCAAGAACAGCGACCTCCAACCCCGGCTTCTCGACTACAAAGAAACGGTCAGCATAAAGGGTGCCCGCAGGATCGCGTGCAGCCTCATCTGGTGTTCGCGGGAGGGGGACCATTGCAACTGCCGAGACGATATCCTTCGCGTTGATGATTTTGCGGGAGAGCGACCCACGGTACTGACATGCGAGGAGGGTGCCATATGTCTCGCGCAGGATAGAGGGATCGGGGGAGGAGAATTCGGAGACCATGGCGAAGGTGTAGACGGCATCGTTGATGTCGTACTGGAAATAATAGATCACCTCGACGAAGCGATTGTCCTTAAGCTGATTGCGCGCAAGGATTAGCTTACACATTGTTCGATGAAATGGAAACTGACCTTGACCATGCGAGCGCGCCGAGGCTGCTTGCCGCGCGACTCGAGGATGCACTCCTTCCACGCGCTGCGTGTAATCTGGCCATTTGGCAGGCGCAGACGCGCCCAGCGGCGTACTGATGGTTTCCAGCGAGGCTCGACGAGGACGTTGTGTTCTTGAAGGAGAGATGCGATGGCGGCTTGTTCAAGCGCGTGCGTGAGAGTGACTGGGCTTCTGTCCGCAGCACGGAGAAGGCGAAACTCGTCGCCAATGTTGGAGGAACCGCGGGGAGGCGGAGCTGCTGGGGCGAGAGAAGGGTCGATGGCGATGAGGGCATTGACTTGGGTGCGGCGGAGTGCACGTTCGGATACGTTTGCATACGGTGTGACGTGTTGTTTGATCTCGCGAGTGATGTTCCCTATGTAGTTCTCCAGTGTCCACTGCGTGTAGAGACTTCCTGGGCCGGCACGGTGAACCTCGGGGGCCATGTGAGTCGTCGCATGGAGGCTCTGGCGCGCAAAATGCATGCGGTCCGCACGCCGCTGGCAGTAGAGCTCCTCAAACTCCTCGGCGTGTTCAATGAGTCGGGTATGGGCTGTTCGGAGCTGCTCGAGAGGGATGGAGTACTGGAGGAGAAGGCGGATACCGGAGACGAGCTTGCAAAAATGGCGGTAGTATGTGGGACGCTGGAGATGACGGAGGAGTCCGGGAAGGAGACCATAGACGTACAAGAGGAATTCCCAGGCTTTGTAGCCTGAGGAAATCTTCTCGGCGGGGTTGCGAGGAGGGCGATCAAATGAGCCTGGGAGACAGTGAGTGGCGTCTTCAACGAGTCTGCCGTGGGCCCGCCACACATCCTTGTCGGAGAGGACCGCCCAGTCCCAAGTGTTCTTGTCGTCACTGCCGTCGCATTGGATTGTTCCGCGGAGAAGGCTGATGATGAGGTCGGTGAGATTGAGAGTGATCAAGTGCATGAGGTCCGCGGGGAAGCATAGTGGAATGGGGAGACAGCGAGGGAGTCCGTTGAAAATGCTCGGCTTTGCGACACCGGTGCTGAGGCGGTTCCGGATGTAGGCGGCCTGGGAGCGCGAGTCAACGACGAGGGCCAGAGCCTCGCTGTACCGCTGCACTGTCATCCGAGACGTCGGAGGTGGGATGCGGAGGCTGTAGTCAGGATGGTTAGACCCAGGAACCTCGTAGTTGTGGGGCTTCTGCGTTACCGCATAGTATGTCGATCCAGCGGCCTTGAACCGACTGCGCATACCGCAATAGAGACGGCAGCCGTACGCGCCCTGGTGTCCTACGAGACCGTTGAGATAGGTCATGCCGGGGCCGTCGGCGGTCGCAAACAGGAGGTACGGGAAAGTCTTGAATGTTGCGCCGGTGATCGCGTCCCAGATATGCAGGCCCTCGCGCTGGAGAGCGGCGAGATGGAAGAGCCCGGGGAAGAGGAACGAGTCGATGTTCTTCGGCTTTTTCGGTCCTCCGATGACGCCGCCTGGAAGGACATACCGCTTCTTGTACCGGCAGTTGGGCGGGAGGTCGAATAGAACCCAGATGTAGAACCAGGCATCGCTGCCCTTGGACGCGTAGAGCTGCGCACCGTCCAGCGAAAACATCAGTACGGTGTCATTGTCGCCGATGCGCTCGTTCTTGACCTCATTGAGGTAGTCGGAGCCCCAGTAGACATCGTCGACGACCTGGACGCTGTTGGGATCCTCGCGGAGTTGTGCGCATATGGCGCGCGTGCGCGTCGCTCGGTGGCGCATGAGCTGTGCATTCTCTGGGGAGGACCACATGGCCTGGAGCTGCGGGCCGAGAGGATAGGTGTGGAAAGTGCGCCGTGGGACCCTCTTGCCCTGCGCGAGTTGCCAGGAGTCGTAGCGCGGCTCGGTGCAGAGTGGACAGGTGTCGGAGGTCGCGAACGGTCCGGTGTAAGCGATGCATGAGTTCACGCACATGTCCGTGAGTACCGGATGGATACCGGTGACGCGTCCGACCAGCTGCTTGACCTGGCTGTAGGATGGGATGTCGGGGTTGGGTGGGAGCTCCATGAAGGCGTCACGGTTGTCTGAGTAGTTGGCCTCGGACGCGTCCCCGCGCGCCAGGAACATCCGCAAACCGACACGCTCCCGCGGATTGACCTTCTCCACACCCTGGCGCGGCGCGCTCATCCGCGCGAGTGTCTCACTGTCCAGACCGGACAACGAGAGTTCGGCCGTGCGCAGCGCTTGAATGAACGCCTGCGCTTCGCGTGCCTCACGCCGGCGGGCCTCGCGGGGGACATCGACGTCTTCAGCGTACCCCTGCTGGGGGTCGGGTTCCTCTGGCCCCCCGAAGTTGAGATTTATGAGATCGTCTGGTGATGGGGATCGGTCGGGAGAGGGAAGGCGGTTGGGAGAGGGGAGGGGCTCGGGCGAAGGACTGGGCTCGGGCGACGGGCTCTTGGAAAGCTCGCGCGGGGGGTCCACGGCCTTTTCCTTGCCCTTGTCGCGGGTGCCCGCATTTCCTTCGCCCTCGTCGTCCTCGTCTGAGGGGACAAGCGCGGGTGCGCGGCCAAGGTGGCCACCGGCCTGCGCGAAGGTCAGCCTGTGCATGGCAATAATTGCCCACTATATTGCTCACCTGCCGCTGGACTGGCGGAAGCGCAGCTTCATCATGCTGGGCGAAGAAGTCGGATACGCCCTGGCGATAGGGAGCGTGGCGGCGGTACTTCCAGTCGGGAATTTCGCGCCAGACACTCTTGCAGTGTTTCCAGCAGTTGCACCAAGCGTGGCCCGGCTGGGCGGCGCGTGTCTGGGGTGGATTGGACTGCATGTCCGTGCACTGAGGGAGACGGTAGAAGCTCGCCAAGGGAGCTCGAGATGCTGTCGTACAAAGAGGCTTGCGAGGAACTATATAGTATTGTCTTATCGTACTGTACAAACACCGTCCTTGTTCTATAAATCACCTTGACATGCCGATGAGACGAAATCGACTTTGCAGAACAAACAGAGTGGCCGACGTGAAAGAGAGAGACGGCCGGTGTGAAAATCGAGAGTGATGACGGCAAGAGGAGCGAGCGACTTCGAATCTGACAAACCGCGGTCAAATAGACGCCAGACGCAACCCATATCGGGACTTCGATCCACAGGGACACATTTGGATCGGGCGGGTACTATTTGGACCCAAATGGATCTTGTCGATTCTCACTGGGATTCAAGATTCACCCGACCCCGAGGCCAAGAAAAGAATTTCTTCACGCAATCACTCGCCAATCTCAGAGACAGCGACGGGAATAGACCCTGCATGGCACGAACGTGGCATTATAAGCTAGTAAACGAACAGGGCGTCCTCACTATCTCCTGGTGTGCCCGACATACACCCTCCACCGCGCGGTGCACTTCCGCTCGCTCGGCTACTCGGGCCGCAATCTCGCCACCCTCCTCAACTCGAAGGACGCGCTCCGGCCGCTCTTCGCCTACGTCAATGCGACGGGCCGCCTGCGCGCGGCGGTTGGAGCTCTTGTCGGCCCTCGGTCGGGCTACCCGGACAGCGACGATGACGGTGGTGGAGACTGATGGGTGGGTTGCGTGGCTCCTGGGAGCGGCGCCCCCCCCCCTCCTTTCTGTGTTTCTTGCTTTCTTCTTTTGTTTTTTCATCTGACGGTCTATTTTGTATTGCCTCACAGGGGACGCCGCGGCCATAATATCCGCGTGGGGGCCGGGGGAGTTCTGACGCCGCTGCGGTGTCCGCCCAGCGCGCGTACCCCCTCCGTAGCAAGAGGCATCGCCCGGCGGTGCTTGCACTGACCTGAGGTGCGGAGGGTTTAGAACCCGGTGCCCCGCCGTCCGCGGCCGACGCGGTCGGCACGGCGTCACCCTTAGTTAGTATCCGCCTTCTCTCGCGCCTTGTGAACACTTTTCCTATTTATTCTGGTCTCGGTCCCCCCCCCACTCATACTATTGTGCCTGCGGCGGTCTCTCTGGCCGCCGCTCCCCCTCTCTCTCATCCCTACATATGATTGTCTATCCCTTGCGCCCCCCGAGCTGTAGCTACCCGCTTGTATCGCCTACCATAGGGCTCTGCCCTCGAGGGCAATAAACGAGGATTCAAAGAAAAAAAAAAGGGCGTCCATCAGGTCCATCTGATACGTATAACAGTGTAAGAGCGCAGAGCAGGATAACGGCGTCGAGTCCTGGAACAGCCTACTCTTCCGAATCCTCATCGATATTCTCGCCTTGCGCCAGTCGCTGCATCAGGTAATCGATCTTCGCCTTGTGTATGCGGTGATGCTCTTGCCATCCCTTCCATGGGTGGTGTGGATGCTGAACACGGACGTCAGACAACCCATCCGTGGAACGAAGCGCAGCGACACCCACCAGTCGAGCGAAGTTCTGGAAGATCTTGTCCGAAGTGCCTTCGGGTTTGTTGATGAAGTGCTTGGCGAGGAGGACATCGTCCTGGCGGCTGTATCGCATCTTCTTCTCCGGTGGCGCAGGTAATGGCTCGTCGCCAGGTGTGTGGTGTAGCTCGTGCTTGTGTCGTCTGTAGAACTTCATCCATGATGCGCGTGAATGATGAGGCGCCTGTGGAGATGCCAACGCTCGTCAGCGACTGCCCATATCTCACATCACCGGATGACCCGTACCTTCACGGCAACGTCCTTCCAGAACGAGACCATATCTAGCTTGCCGTCGTGCTGTCGACCTCGATACTCCAAGAAGCGAACGAGAAAGACGACGTCCTCGTCCGTGAACGCAACGCCCTTGCCCGTCGTACTCCGGTAGAGTGCCCGAGGAGGTGTCGGCGATCGCGTGCGATGGATATCGGCAGCAACAGCGCGATACGCCGCAGCTATCGCACCAGGCCCATGGCTAACAGGCGCAACAGCTTCCTCTTGCCCGTCGTGTTGACCACTGGGACCGGGCTCGGGTTCTGGGGGTTCTGGTGCCACTGGCTCTTCGCCCTCGTCGCCAAAATCCATTGCGTATCCGCCGAGTCGGATCTTGTGTTTGTTGCAATACCGACGCCAGGAGTAAAAGCTGCGCTAGTTGTCAGAGGCTGTGACATATCTCCCACTCGACCAGAAACATACGTGTGATGCGGCGCCTATATACAACTTTTAGTCAGAGCGCCACGATCGGAAACGGGGGCACAAAGACGCACCTTGATTGCTATTCGTTCACATATCTCGCGCAAGCTGTTGAGAGTTAGTGAACGAGCCGATGTTACGCAGAAACGAAGTATTACCTGAGGACAAGACCCTGCTCTTGGCAGTAGTCAATGTAACGCTTCAGATACAAGATGTCGTCGGACGTGAAGAGGTTCCCTCCGTAGGTGCTCTTTATGACACGTGTTGGCGGAGTCGGGGAACGCGCGGGAGGGTTGCGACGGTTCGCGACTAGAGTAGAAGCGGGCGGCGCAGGTTGCGGCTACGTGGTGAATCGATCAGTGACAGCGCGTTTGGATATCATCAAGACTGTACCTGTGCCTTGGTGCGTCGTCGTCCGCGGGGCTTCTCGGCTGGTTGCTCAGTGGCAGGCGGCTCTTCATTGGTGTTAGACGGACCCGCTTCTTCCATGTATTGGTCCGGCGCCTCGGGGTATGGCTGTTCATACTGTGGACGACGCGGCAAATAAGTACACGCAGGTGCAGATAGAGCGTGAAGGTACCAACGTGTTGCGGATAGTACCCCTCCGAAACCCAGTTTGGTGGCTGGTCTTCCCGGTATCTGTACGCATACTCAGGGGGAGGTGGAGGGACCATGCCCGGCGGTGGGGGCTGCATATGGTGGTACGCCTGGTTCCACGCTTGCTGATCCTCTGCATAGCCCGGATGACGCGGCTCCATCATTGCGTGGTCAGTTTGACCGGGGGCGGCTGGCGGAGGAGGCGCAATGTGCGTCTGGGCAGGGGCGATGCCATTCGCTGCTTGCCATGTCTGAGGCGGGCCCGAGGTCGGCGGTTGCATGGGTGTGCCGTATACGGGATACGGAAAAGGCCCTTGAGGGGGAACCATGTGACCAGGATGAGGCATAGGCATGCCTGAAGGGGGGACGGCGTGACCTTGTGGCTGAACAGGAGGTTGGCCGTGCTGCAAGTGCTGAGGATGGGATTGGGGCAGAGGTTGAGATGGATGCTGCGGTTGCGATGACGGTCCAGCTATCGGTGGTTGTGCAGGATGTTGTGGCGGAGGTTGTGGTTGCACGGCTTGCTCTGGCTGCATCTGTTGCACTATGCTTTGCACGGTCTGTGGTACGTGCGGCACCGAAGGGCCCGTTTCCGTCCGAGACGGTGCTTGGTGAGCATGCCCTACTCTGCAAGACAGCGTGAGTTTTGTAGGCATGCAATCGGTGCCAGGAGGACTACCCACAATTCAGTGCCTGTCACCTTACACCCACCGAAGTTGGTGTGATAGGTTTGCAGCGCACCGGCCTCCACACACCGGATGACCCATTGTGCACTGAGGACAAGCTTCGCCTTCTTGCCCACGTACTGGCGGTACAGACTCTGTCCAGACTCCTTGTGCGGGTCGACTGTGAGGAGCACAGAGAGTCAGTCGGGGTCGGCGGGTCGCATTGCCCTGCCAGTCCTATATGACTATGCACATTTGCACAGGAAACGCACCTAGGATATATGACACACCGCTATAGCTAGGGGATACGATGCCACCATGTTTCTGCAATCCGCATAGGTCAGATACACATGAACCGGTACCCGCCATACATGTGCATGTAGTTGGCCGACAAGCTATTCACTATGACAGATGCACGGCAGGCAACTCTTGACAGGCATATGTGCGCGAAAAGCGCGTCGCATAGCTTACGGTCGCGTAAACGAATAAGACGTACCACGACAAGCTCGACGATCTCGTCCCGGTTCTCAACGTCCTTTTCCACGTAGATGGCAAGCGGGGTGCCCATGAGGGGGTCGAGGAAGAGGCCATCGTCGGCGTTGTTTTCGTCGAGGGGAGGAGATATATTCTGTGGTGGAGGTGGCTGCTGGGCTTGTTCGCGGCGAGCGCGGTGCGCGGAAGAGCGTGCTGGTGCCATGGGTCTTGCCCCGGGTGAGGTTTTGGGGGAAGGAGTCTTCAGGGGGCTCGGCGCTCATCCTCTTTCCGCGGAGTTTCAATCCGCTACTCAACGCCCTTCGAACGCTGCTTGTCTCTCTCGCAACACCACTGCAGCGTCCATCCAGAGGCTGTCACTATGCTAGTCCTTGCGAGTACTTCCGGAATAGGTGCGGTGTACAGTATATGTCTATACATCGGTGTTCGCACTCACGTCCATCCAAGCGTATACATTGCACAGTATGTTTGTCCACGATATGCTTGCAATGGTCAAGTCTATGAGCCGGTTGGTGATTCCCTAACTTTCGCTGGACCAGCATGCATAGAATCTGAACCAGGTGCACTGGCGATAAAACGCTAATTTCCGGACATATCGACCGCACCTTCGCGGCAGTGTGCAGTGAGCGTTAAGCTCTCCGCTCCGAGTCAATCGCTTAGAACCCGATACCAACTATATCCTGGGACAGGTACCAGCTATATCAGAGTAAACATCACGATCATTCAGATGCACTATGAGTATAATGACAGCATCTCAGTCAGCCACGGCAACAACTTGAAGTTTGTCTCTGTAGCAGTGGTGGGCCACCGTGACGCTCATTCCTCATTCCGCATGACTGTAGTTATGCTTGACACTACATCTTCCAGGTCTTTCTGATGTTCCCAACCTTGGGTGAGTAGCCGAGACGTCCAGCTGCCTTGGTAGAACGTGAAAATACCGATCCAAACAGCCGTGGGTTTTTGTGAGTACCCAACCATTCTCGTCATTCTACAGCCTCAGCGAAATCACTCTTATCCCAGGGATAGTACCGGCATCCCAGTGCACGACAAGCGGGCTGTCCGCAAGCACACCCGGCACCGGCACGGTATGTCCATTCGTATACAGATGGAAACATCTTCTGAGTATTTGCATGAAGTTGCGTGGCTACGATGTCGGGATGGACGTAGCTGGAGCACGGACGTCGCGGTCTGCCCTCCCTGGGCGTCCGGTTCCGGAAGCCATGTGGCAGGGAACGCCCAGAGATGAAGAGGTGCGTTTCTCGGCCGATGTCTTTGTGATCTCTTTGGTTGACGAGAATATGCAGCAGATCAGAATACGCTAGTTTATCGGGAGAATAGAGAGCTGTTATTGGAAGTAAACTTCTTTGGGTACGTTATGTTGCGCGGCGAGTGATGCAGTGCGATGTTCAGACTGACTTTGTTATGCTAAACTGTCCGCGATTTGCGACACATCCGTGCCCTATGAAGAGCACACTCCTCTTGTATTCAAACGCACTAGTACCTCCATCGATACGAGGCTGGACCGACTTCGGCAAGGGCGCAACACCCCTGTGCCGCCTACCTCCCGTCGGCCCGATCAAGGGCAGTCCTGGGAAGGGATTGCATCTAGCTGCAGATACGCCATGGAGCGGGCGGCCTCACGTCTAACGCCGAGCGCGTCGGGGGTGCCTTTGCTGACAATGTCCAAGGGGGGAGGGGGGAAAGCATGAGAAGCCTGAGAAGCCCGAGGTCGCTTCGCAGGCCGTGCGGGACCCATCCAACGCTCAGGTTCGTCCATTCAGTATCCGCCGAAGCGTTCTCGCCCTGTCCCATCACACATTGATCATCATCTCTTCAGGAACCCTTGTCGCTCGTCTTGAGAGCACTCTTGAGTCTGGGCCGAGGTACACATGTGAACACGCATGAGACCGCCGTCCCCGCAGCGGGCCTGCATCAAGATATCAGACATGAGCGGTATGTCTTCGCCGCTCGAACATAGAAGGACTGTCCTTCCTTTTCGGCCAGTCTCTAGCTGTGGCGTCGGTCTTCGTTTGAGACCGACGCACGCCGTCCATCGCCAAGGCGGGATGATGCACTCCAGAGAGAACACATCTTGGCTATTGCCTCTATACATATGCAAGATAAGCAGGTTCTTGGACCCGTGTGAGCGCATGCAGTCGCACACACATTCAACACGGGCAACTGAACGAGAATAGAAACGGACGCCAATCCCTCAGGCCTCAGATTCTACCACGAGAATGTGCGACACGAGTCGGAGAATACTCGGTCCACTATCAGTTCCATGGCGTCGATTCAGTGTGCTTCGTTGGGCACTCTATACTCGTCGTGAACGGTATGTACGACTTGTCTGGATGGCGTATCGACAGCATTGCTGATTCCAGGACCGCTGAGGTACCTCCGCAAGTGACCTCCGTATCGATTGCAGATGAAATCTACACCACTAGATGCCAATGCACGGCCCGATGCACTCGGACCCGTGGAGATTATCGCCAAGCTAGCACACTCCTCCGGTGCGTATTGCGCGGTGTCTTGTTTGGATTTTGTTAGTATCGACCCGATCCATCGAAGGCCTCTACCGGCGACAAGACTATCGTCGTATGCTCTATGTGACCTGGGCCCCTGCCAGCTTCAAACCTCCTACTCGATGTCGAATGCACCCCACTTCGACAGTCTGCTGCGCACTCGCCGAAGCCACTTCGGAGCCTTTGTACGTAAAGCGCAGCATACCGCGCTCGTCCAGGCATATATGAGAGTCGGCGATGGGGGAACCAGTGCGCATCTAAACCATAGCAAATCCACCTGAACACCATGAACGTTAGCTTCTCCTCCAACCGTCTCACCGATTCGGCCCTCGTCGACAGCGCTAGCGGAGAGCTCGTATACGAGCTCTCGCGGACTCCAGGCCTCCACAACGGTACCACACTGCGAGACGCGCAGGGAAAGGTGGTCGCGGCATATGCGCCTGGCTGGCTCAGCCGCGGTGAGATTACGTACCGAGGGCAGACGATGAAAGTGTCGGAATGGCTCGTGAGGAAGCACTTATCGAGGTGTGTGCGGTTTGGCGGTCGTTCATAATGCATAATGTAAACGCTGATTCGCACGACCCCGGCATCTCTGTAGCACCCGGACGTTCGTCGCGCACAACGGCAGGTCATACAGATGGGAGTCCGGAGGTGCACGACGCAGGGGAGGATATCAGGTGCGTGAGTATAGAAGGTGCATGTCCACGCTAACCCGGCGGGATGTGTCATTGGCTTTGCAGCTCCTTGACTGCGAGACCGGCCAGTTGGTCGCGCGAGCGCATCGCGGGCGGACGAAGCTGCTCTCGCCGTCGGCGAAGTGCAACATCGACGTGACCGCGGACGGGCTACCTATCCTGGACGCGATCGTGCTCTCCTTCGTCATCTGCGAGTTGATGGCGAGACGTGCGGAGGCCGCGTCCGCCGCTAGTGCATGAAGGAGCCTCCTCGTTGTATGTATGATTTTACCCAAACGCGCAGGTTGAACGCAGGTCTAGCATCGGCGGACCCCGCATCCGACTGCAAGCTCAGATCCGCGAATCTCGCCGTTCAGGACGAATATCATCGTAGGTGCCGCTCTTGTGACGCGCGGCTTCTGATACAACGGTCTATATCAGTGCTTGGTGCTGTAAGACGGGCTTCTGAGCTCGATGTCTCCCGCCATCCTGATCCTGGCCTCGGAGGTAATAACAAGTATGACAGGGCGGCTGGGAATATGTTACTGTTCTACGTGCAGCCTGATATCATGCACTCCCCTCGAACTCTAACGCTTGGCAGGCTCATATATCGGAGCATCATCGTGCATGCATACTACATGGTCAGGACATTGCATAGTGCTACAACGTCAAAAGCTCTGCCTCCCTCGAGCCCGCTCATCCAGATAACAACTCCGTCCGCGGACCGTATTCACGTCGCACGTCGAGGAACATTGACCTCGAAGAGGGCGTGTGCATAAAGGGCCCTGCATCATGGGTGCAGTCGGCGACAGATCCAGCTTCGACTTCCCCAGAGCTATCAATGATGTGCATTGTGCACCCGCCTCGCCCTGCAGCCTTCTTCAGCTCAATCTCCGGAAGCCCGGCGTGGGCCCGCTGTCTCCGCGTTCGCGCTGTTCATCTCTGCTTGCAGCTGTCAGTTTCACGGTTCCACACGGCGCGAGTGTGCAGGCAGCATGCATTTCCGGCGGGGGTGTCTGTCTTACATGAAGTTTCTCGAGCATCCTTCACCTCGAACCTTAGGCTTTGCACCTTGCAAGCGGGTCTGACGCCGTGTGCATCGGATCCGGCATGGCCATTGCTTGGCTGGCTGGCACGGGTCTGCATCATCGCGGCGCCGACCTGAAGGCTGATGAGATGCAGCTCTGAATCTCTGATGCAAGGGTCCACGCGCACTCCTGGCGATCTGCGGCCCCACATGTGCTTTCGACGTCTCGCGTGCCTGTGCCCTCCGATCGAGGCTCGAGCCAGGGTCCAACGAACGCTACGCGCCCGAGTATCCCACCTATCGGACAGCTGCTCGCGGATAGCGGTGCAGCAGGCTCTGTCGCACCGCTGTGCACATTGTGACTGCGCAATCTTCCAGGACTGCTGCAAAGGCTTCCGCCACAACCTGTGCGCGCGAAAGCGTGCAGCCGGAGGAGAAAGCCTCGAGTACGTCAGACCCGCGTTTCGTCAAAATTAGAGTTCTGCTCAGTGCAACGCATCCCCTCGCTGACAGCAGCGGCCGGGAAGCCGGGCAGCATAGTGCGTGCACATTGTGTCCCAACGGGGACGGAGATGAGGACGCGTCCATACGCACGCTGCCCGCGCGCGAGCGCCACGTCCCGCGGCACCCCTCCGCTGGCAGTTGGGAGCAGCTGCGCTGCGCCACGAAGCCGCGCGGACGCGATACCCCGCGCGCCGCGCCTTCTGCATCGGGAAGATGTTGGACAGGGCGTCGACGCAGAGGAAGACGGGGTCTCCATAGGGACTGCTGCGCTTCGAGGGCCCCAGGCCAGTGCGGAGGGCCGTGAGCGACGATGCGCTCGGCGGCCCCTTCTAGCTCGGACCCCCATGGGAACTTGGGAGAACCGCGCCGTCGTGTACTGGTGCAGCGGCCGGTCGAGGCTCGATGTGCGCGGTGGTGCGCTCTGAGGGGAGGGGCGCCCGTGCGAGCCGGGTTCCATGCCTGCATTGGGCGGAGATCGCTGTGCGTCGAGCGTCGAGCGCATCCATGGAGCGGGTCCGCGGTGCGGCGGCTATTGCACTCGGCACGGCATCGCGGTATGAATGGGCTTCTCGGGACTTGCCTGCGAGACCGGTGTCGTGGGCGTGCGCAGAAGCAGAAGACGGGGCGGGTGGGAACGCCGTGCGCGCATGTCGGTGAATAGTGCCTAAATCCTGCGTGGGAGGCGCGACGGATAAGACGGGGGCGACCGGCGAATGGGGAAGGTTTGGGCAGGGCGGACGGAGACAGCACGCGTCCTGGGTGGGCGATTGAATGCGCGGATTGTGCGCCTCACTGTATAGGTATTCAGCGGGCTGGACGGTGCATCGAAAGAGACCGGTATCGGCTTACATGTAGTGCATTCAGACGCCGGGTTAATAAAGGACGGGGCGTCGCAGCAGGATGCGGATAGGATCACAATTACGGTGCTGCGGGCGGATGGTGTATTTGTCGCATGATTGCTGGATTCTGTTCATCGTTGCAGAACGCGTATTTCGAGAATTCACGTCCAACTGTCGAGGGTTCTTCTCGTTCAGGATCATGCAAGCGCAGTGTGGCAGACATAGAAGCAACCGGTGAGAGCCGCGGGTATCTGGCGATGACGCGCGGGGTACAGTCGGTGCTGACTGGGGCAGTAAGGATGTGGTTACGTTACGGGGTAAGCATGGTAGGGAAGGAGAAGAGATCCGCAACGAGGTCCGCGGGGGGCGATGAAAGAGCTTAGGTGAGAGAAGAGGTGGACCTGAATAGAGTGAGCGGATGTCGGATAGCTATAGCGACTGGAGTTTGTGAGTTATCTGGAAAGATGGATACACGAGTAGCAAGGGAGGACCCTTGGGGGCAGCTGGGCACGGCTGGCGAGATTTACCGGGGTGGATCTGAGATGGGTGGGTGGGAAAACAAAAGGGGGGGATGATGGGAGCCAAACAGGGGCAAACAGGAATCGGAGTTGGATTGTTTGTGGGAAGGGGACGGGCGCCTGAGGGTGCTGAGCCCTGGACAGGATCCCGTCTTGCTCTCCGTCTCGTCTCTATCCTCCCATCTCTCAAGCAAGCAACCGTCCCTCCCTCTCCCTCCCGCCGCCGTCCTGCTCGCCCAAGGCCTCTCCTCCCTCTCCTTTGCCACACATGGCCACCGTCGCGGCCCGCAAAAAGTCCATGGTCGGCGCACCACCCACAATCGATTCGCCCGTCGCCAACAATACTCTACTCAACAAGGCTGCCTCTCAGTCCGCCTCTCTCTACCAGCAATGCTCCTCTCTACGCACTCGTCTCATGCATCTTCAGGGCTTCTCAGACTGGTTCTCTGCCGCTTCGCCCCCAGACTCCTCTCGGCGGTCCACTGACCCCGTAACCCAACTATGGGACGTATTCGCCCTCGGCGTCCCCCTCTGTTACATCTTCAATCTCCTCCCCTCTGCCTCTCCTATCGCTGTGGACACTGCAGTCCAAAACTACGACCCCTCAAACGAGCGCACGAGGAAGCATGCGATTGCCCTCTTCGCCATCAACGTCAAGCAAGTCCCGAAATGCGAGGGATTTACTGTCAGGGATTTGTGGGACCGTAACTCCACAGACGGCTTTGTGAAGGTATGTGCCCTGCTCACGAACCACGCTCCCCGGTGCTCATAGTATGTCAGGTCGTCAGCGACGTTATCAAGCTCGTCGACCAGTTGCCCGATGACTTGTTCATGGCGACTCCGCCAGCGTCTCCCAAACTCCCCTCGGCTCTAGCGTCCACAGAGTCGCTTACCTCGGATAACTCTCTTGCGGCGTCATCCGTCGAGCCCGGAGGTGCTCGCGTCAATATCATCAAGGAGCTCGTCGACACGGAGCGGAAATACGTACAAGACCTCGAGGTCATGCAGGTGCGCTCCGGCTGCTTAGCCGAGTCGTCCGAATCTCACACAAGGGCTGCCTTGTAGAGATACTGTGAAGCCGCGGTACAATATATCGACCGCGACACGCTTCACCTGCTCTTCCCCGGCCTCAACAAGCTACTCAACTTTCAGAGAAAGTTCCTGATCAAGGTTGAGAGCATCGCCGATTTGCCATGGCACGAACAACGATGGGGTGTTCTGTTCTCCGAGAACGTGAGTAGCTAGCCCCGTTCCATCTGTGAAGCACTGATACTAATCAGGCATTGCGATTGTCGACCTATTATGTCCGCTGACCGCTCGACGTCCGCTTCTGGAACAATAGGAAGAAGAGTTCGCCGTGTACGAGCCGTATTGCGCCAACTACACTATGGCGTCGGAGATCATGCTCCAGGAGGAGCTGAACCTGACGGTATGTCCCTCGCCGTGCTCTCGAACGCGGTCTCCTTGGTTGCGTCCAGTCGCTTACTCGATCCGGCACTTAGACGCTCAATCATATAATCAATGTGAAGGGCGAGCTTCCAGCCTTCCTAATCAAGCCTGTTCAGCGCATCTGCAAGTACCCCCTCCTCCTCGAGGTACGGCTCTGTTCTCTCCGGATCACACTGCTTTGCTCACATGGTTACCCACTAGTCTCTCCTGAAGGCCGTGAACAACAGCGACTACCCGTTCATCGACGAGCTCAAGGCCGGCGTTGCGGCGGCAAAGCGCATCACTGATAAGATCAATGAGGCACAGCGGCGGGCGGAGAACGACGCGACGGTGAAGAACTTGGAAGGCCGCGTCGAGGACTGGAAGGGCCACCACATTTCAAACTTCGGCGCTCTCCTCCTGGACGACATCTTCAGTGTAACCAAGTCCGAGGTCGATCGCGAGTATCACGTATTCCTCTTCGAGAAGATCATCCTCTGCTGCAAGGAATACGTGCCGCAGCCGGGCAACGGCAAGAAGGTCGGCAAGAGCAACTCCATTCTCAAGAAGCCTTCTTCGCCCTCGTCGACTTTGGCTCCTCCTGGAGGCGCCTCGGGTAGCAAGAAGAAGAATACGCCCTTGCTGCTCAAGGGTCGTATCTTCCTCAACAACGTCACCCAGGCTGTGCCGAAGACCATCGCAGGTCAGTTTGAAATCAACTTATAGCAATAGCTGCTGCTCACGCAGAGTCGATCAGGCCAATATTCGCTCGCAGTATGGTGGCGCGGCGACGACGACCTAGAGTTCTTCACGTTGCGATGCCGCAATGAGGAGCAGCTCAAGATGTGGGAGAACCAGCTGAACCGCCTCATCAAGGAGACCGCCAGTCGGCGCACATCTGACCGCAACGTCTCGCGCCTCAACCAGGTTGCTAACAGCACAAGCCCATCCCCACAAGTGCGCTCGGCGCACAACTCGTTTGCGCAGGAGCGCAGCTCCATGTTCTCGCAGTCAACTGGCTACTCCTCCGGCGTTCCCTTCTCTGCTACGATCAACGGGTCGCGCAGCATGCGGCACCCGTATGCGAACGAGGAACATGCTGCCCCTTCATCGTCTGCGACCAGCCACTTCAGCAACGGCTTCGCACAGGGCGGGCCGCAGGGGTATCCGGCACACGACGGGTTCGAGATGGATCCGGAGGACGACTACGAGGACTACCCTCCGACAAGCGCGCATTCTGGCCGTGGCACGCCGATGGGGCAGCAACGCAGGTCAGACTTCCCGTACCCGCAGAGTGCACGCAACAGCGGGCATTCGTCTTCTCCCCTCCTCTCCGGCGGCATGGGCGGATTCCAACAGCCCGCATCCGCCCGACCCCCGGCATCCCGATCGACGGCCAGCTTTGCCGCTTCGGACGCGAGCTTCGGTCCCGGAGTGCAGAGCCGACCTACGCTGCGCAGCAAGTTCAGCTCTACGCGTCTGGCAGCCGCCTACGACCAGGCAGACTCGCGGGGTGCGAGCCCCATGCCGACGCCGACGATGCACCAGCCAATGCGCTCGCGCAGCGCCAGCCAGCCCAGCGCGTACCACCATCACCAGCAGCAGCCACCGCCGCCGCTCCCGACGTCGACGTGGGTAGACCGCTCGCAGAGCTCGATGCCTACGAGCAAGCGCGGCAGCGGCTCGAGCCAGTCAACGGGCGACAGCTCCGACTACTCTCCGCACACGAGCAGCTCGCCCATCACGCCCTATGGCTCGAGCGAGTCTTCGTTGGCAGGTATCTCCAACGGCCGCTCGAACCGCCATACCGACCAGTCCATGGGCCCGCCGCCTCTAAAGGACGAGCTCCGTCTGTCCCCGCCTGTGAAGATCAAGGTCCACTTCGGCGAGGACATCTTCGTCATCCAGGTGCCGCGCTCCACGGAGTACTCGGAGCTCGTCGACAAGGTGGGCAAGAAGATCCGTCTGTGCGGGCCGAGGCGAGACGACGGCCCCCTGCGGGTGAAGTACAAGGACGAGGACGGCGACCTGGTGTCGTTGGGGTCGACGGAGGACGTCCAGATGGCGTTCGAGTCGTTCCGCCCGGGCAACCAAGTAACACTCTACGTGCAGTAAGCGTCCTCCCGGCCACCTCCCGCCTTCTCCGCCCTGCGTCACCCCAAACATCCTCAACCACGCTTGCATCACTTCCCCTCCATCTCCCACTGCTCACGACCCCACGCCCTCGTATCCTACATCTGATCCTCGTCATGGCTATCCTCTGGCATTATCCTTATATCTGGGGACCTTCGTCACATATGCGCACATTCGTTTTTGAACTGTTTCTTGTTTCGCCCATTGTCTGTATCACGACCCGCACGATCCTTCCGCGCCTCTCTCTCGCCCGGCTCACGCTCTGACCCGACTCTCCTTCGGCTTTTCTCCCTCTCCCTTCCGTTACTCTACTGCATCAGATACCGTGCCGTCGCGCGTTGTTATTCGCTCGCCCCTCCCCACGTACACTCCCCGGATGCGCCGTGTCTGCGTCCCCCCTTCGTCTGCGTCTCGGGGAGGACGCGAAGCACCTCACCTCCATCCCAGCACGCTCCTTCCGCATCCCGGTTTACCCCCTCGTCCCCGATTCCCCCACGCACCCCGTTACCCCTGTCTCCGTACCGTCATCATCTCTGCCATCTATTTCCGTGGCCGGTCTCTCCCTCTCTCTGTGTCCCGTGGAGTGTGTGCATGTGCATTGCGGATGGGGATGGGCGGCGCAGCGGCGGTGTGGGAAGGAGCCCCCGGCGCCGCGCCGCCGTGTTGTGCAGGCTACTATGTGTATCATTTACTAGAGTCGACTCGTTTGCTTAGGCTGGCCTTCCCGGAATATATTATGTTATTGAATCTCCCGTATGTCGGCGTGCAACAGTGTGCTCCCTGGGTCCCGAGTCCCTGGCGATCTGCGACCCCGCGCGGGCACGGAGAAGGAGAGGTTCTCAGGGCATGACAAAGCGGCAGGGGGGGGGCGTGCGTCGTCAGGCAGCACTGGACACGCGCCGTCCGAGAAAACAGTTCCGTGTTCGACTACGTCGTTACTCATACAGATGTCCAAGGGGACGGGTGGCATGGGATGGGTATGAAAATCGTCTGGACGCGTCTAGCGGCTTACTACGCGCGCTCAGCTCGGGCTCAGCGCGACGTGGTTGAGAACGTCGACTTTGCTGACCGGCCCAACGCGGCGGGCCTTGTTCACGTTCGCGACTATGCAGCTCCGGGAAACGTCAGCCTGCGGAACCAGCGAGCGATTGCCAGGCACATACCTTCCTGCGGCTCGACGCCGCTGCGCGGGACCTCGAAGAACGCGCCCGCCAGCGTGCCGGCGTCCCCGCCGAGCGCGCGCGCCGCCTCCACGATCGCGGCGACGAGCGGCGCGGGGAGCCCCGCGGGCGTGCGCGCGTACACGTCGAGCCCGGCGGGCGTGAAGAGCGTCTTCTCGAAGTAGGTCACCGCCCACGCGTGCGCGTTCTCCGGGGACGTGTCCGCGCTGCACCCGAGCACCTGCCAGCGCGAGGTCGCGACCGCGAGCCAGCCCTTGCCGCGCCACTTGAAGCGTGTCGGGGCGGGCTTGGGCGGCGGCGGCGCTGCGTCCGATCCGGTGGCGGAGGCGGAGGCGGCGGCGGCACTGGATTCGGGCGGCACGACGAGCGTGTCGACGCCGGTCACGCGGCTGCGGGTGGAGGTGGCGGGGTCCGACGCGCCGCGGTACTCGACGGTGTCGTCGATCTGCACCGTCGCGGCGTCGGCAGGGGTCTTGAGCGCGTAGGTGATGGTGACATCCTTCTTAGTCTGGACGGCGTGGACATACACGACATCTGTTTAGCGCAGGGTTCTCGGGACAGCGGTTGCGACGGTTGCCTGCGTACCTTCCAGAGCGGTAGTGTAGAGTAGGTGACATGCCTGTTTGGCGCGTTAGCGTCTTCCCGAAGGTTTGGCGGCTCTCACTGACCATGTCCCCATGAACTTCTCCAGGTCCAAGTCGATTGGAGGGTTGTGCGCATCCGGAGCATGCAAGACGACGTTGTCCTCTGGCGTTGTCATGGCTGTTTGCTTGCAAGTGGGTGTGGGAGTATTCCAGCACGTGTGAGCTTATGCACTCCAGCTCCACACGCAGCTCGCGACGGGTCGATGTAGCTACCATGACAGGAGAGCAGCGGTTACGAGGACGTCGAAATGCGTATATTGTGAACAGAAGCCCATGCTACAGAGCGTACAAACGATTCGTGCTGATAAACGATGAGGGATCCGGGAACTAGGGAACTAGGGAGCTGCATTGCGCGATGGTGTACACATTCTAAACTTGCATGGGGAATCGTCCGTGTCCGATGCAGAGAACAGAGAACACACACTCTACTGGAGACATACAGTCGACGTCTTCACAAATCTACAATGCGTCGGGCGAGATGTCACCGAGAGTGTTGAGGTCGGCCGCGCTGAACGCGCTGTACAAGGAGCGTGTTTCGTCCCCGACCTCGGATTGCGTGTCGATATTTTCCTGCGTATTGAGGTAAATGGTGAGCTGTCGAGCCACACCTCAATAGGCGTAGGACACGTACATCGAAGTAATGGTGCGCGAGGCTGCGAGGAGCTGCAGAAAGCGGTTAGTCTCATGTCAACAGACCATGCGAAGCTTATTCTCACTCTTCGGCGTCTTCGGCAACCGGCAGTTGGCACCGCTCTGCAGAATGTGGTAGGCGACGAGCCCAGACCTAGAACAAGTATGAGCGTGGCGTTATGGAGGCCACAGCGTTCGGCATACCATCCAGTCTGATGAGACGCCCCCAGACCCCGACCGTCATCGGCATGGAAGAACTGCATCGTTGACCGTCAGAAGCCGGCTGACTGATTACAATGCTGGGACCACATACCTCATGGAACCAGACATAGTCACGGAAGTGTGGGTCGTGGTCGAGCTTCGGGTTCCCGCCGTTCGCAGCACGCTTCCCTTCCACGTCCCTGCCAAAGATGTGGATTATGCGGTGCTGGATCTCTTCCGCTACTTGAACGAGGTTCATATAGTCCCCGCTTCCGGTAGGGCACTCAACCTGCGTCGTGCAATTAGAACAAGCTCGGAAGGTATGGCTCGCTACTACTCACCTGTACTTCATCTCCGTAGAATTGGTAGAAACGCTGGAGACTCTCGATGAGGATGAAGTTTACCGCCAGCCCTACGTGACAGATTAGGTTAGCAACGGAACCGGTCCACGTCGGTGTTACTGACAGATCGGTCCACGCCAGTTCGAGTTGCCTCCAAACATGCCGGACTTTGAGTCGCCCGGCCAGTAGTTGACCTCGTAACGCTCGCCGTTCACGTCCATCCCCCAAGGATGATCCTTGTGCTTCTTGGACAGCCTGATGGAGTTTTTATGAGTACGCCGTCGGGTAGAATCACACTGCAGACTGACGATCGGATACCATGCTCGCTGAGGAATTCGTCCTCATCGAGCATCTTCTCCAAGATCTTGACGAGCCTTTCCTTGCTCGCCAATGCCAGCAGCCGACGCTCGCCACGACCCCTCGCTGTTGTGAAGGTACATCAGATATAGCTTGGGCGCAGCTACGTAGGAACTCACCTTGCATGTTGGCCATGTTCCGCTCTGACATTCCCGGCCTGTTGTCAATGAACCATTCCATACGCTTCTTGAAGCCGGGGAAGCGGTTGACAGTCGCCGGTTCAAGCACCAGAGTAGCATAGAGGGGAATCAACCCGACAAGACTGCGGACCGGCAGTTGCATCGAATGCCCATTGTCGAATTGGATGGCGTCGTAGTACATTCCATCTTCTTCGTTCCACAAGCTGAGCTCGTCTTCGCCTTCACCGCGGAACGTCATGGCATCCGCGATGAAAATGAAGTGCTGCAAACGGGGTGATTGAGACAGATCGTCGGGAGGGGGAAATATTGTCACTGCAACATACCTCGAAGAATTTGGAGGCGATGTCCTCGTAGACAGGGTTGTGCTTGGCCAGCTCCAAAGCGATGTTCAGCCTAGGGGAACGCTCAGCTACTCCACCTGAAAACACGTTTTGCGGGAGTCTCACATGTTCAAGCAGTAGAACGCCATCCATGCGGTGCCGTCAGCTTGACGAAGCGTCCCACCGGTTGGCAACGGCTCGGAACGGTTGAAAACGCCGATGTTATCCAGACCGAGGAAGCCTCCTTCGAAGACGTTGTTGCCGCCCTGATCTTTACGGTTGACCCACCTGCAAAGGCAATTCAGCCTCGATCGGGGATTGTGTCGCGCTGAACTTACCAGGTGAAGTTGAGGAGCAACTTCTGGAAGACGCGTTCCAAGAATTGGAGATCCTCCCGTCCATAGAGCTTGCGTTCGATCTTGAAAACACGGAACGTAGCCCTAGCATCGCCGATATGAACACCAGAACATACGGTCACTGATGGTACGACTTACCAGGCATGCACGGGCGGATTGACGTCTCCGAAGTTCCATTCGTATGCGGGGATTTGACCGTCGGGCTTCATGTACCACTCACGGGTCAAAAGGTCCAATTGCTTCTTCGCGAAGGAAGGGTCCACAACGGCAAGCGGGATACAATGGAACGCAGTGTCCCATGCCGCGAAGAAAGGGTACTCCCACCTGTAGTCCGTTAGTCTAGCACAGGATAAAGGGCTGCGTACATACTTGTCAGGCATTGACAGGATATCGGCGATGTGCAGATGCTTCCAGTCCTGTACGCATTTGAGTAACACGTAGCAAACAGAGAAGGATTACGGGCTCACCTTGTTCCTGATCCACTTGCGCTCTGGCGGGGGAGGGGGCTGGGCCGGGTCTCCCTTGAGCCAGTCTTTCTGAATGAACTGGTAGTACTGCTTGGTCCACATCATGCCGCCCAACGCTTGACGCATGATCTGCTTGAGATCGTCGCTGATAGGACCCAAGACGAGGCCCGAGTAGAACTCGTTGGCTTCCTCCCGCCGTTCCTCTACCGTGTCGTCGAAGATGCCCTCGTCCTCGATGCTCGGATCCTGGGTAGGCGACCTAGGCGTGAGCTTGAGACGAACAACAGAACACCCTCCACGGGGTGGGACGTTCTCGAAGACGTAGTGAGCCGCGGATTTGGTACCCCTCTTGGCAGGGTTTACGAAGGAAGGCGTTGCCGGGAAAGGAGTGCGAGGACCAAGTTCCTCTTCGGAGCTCGGGGTGTCATCGCCGCCACTGTGTGTGGTGTACCCCGTATGGATCTTCGTGGAGAAGAAGCCTGGGTGCCCTTCATCGGTAGCTGGGGGGCGGTGCGAGGGGATGATGTGGTCATGGAACGCATCTTTGACGTACGGCGTCTCGTTCTGCCCGCCGTAGAGACGGTGGAAGTTCGTGTTGTTCTCCGTAAAGAGGAGGTCGGCTTCCACTGCTTCAGGCTCTCCGCTTTCACCCACTTGAAGCTGGCCCTTGTTGTCAACTGGCGGTGGGGAGGGAAGGCAGTACAGATTGTACTTTCCCAGTGTCGGGTGGATTGCAGTGATGATTCCGTCGCCCGAAGCCTGCATCGACGGCCTAGGAGGGGGGTTGTCCGACCACGACCAGGTGTTGGGGAACCAGAATTGAGGGATGACATGGAGAGTCGCAGGCTCGGGACCTCTGTTGTATGAGGTGATACGGACGTAGACGCTGTCAGGATCCTGCTCGTCTTTGGCATACTAAGTATATAGGTGAGTATATGCGCACTGGTGACTCTTGATTACCTTGAACATACCTCCATGAAGACATCCCAGTAGCGATCATCATCGAAGACGTCTGTGTCGAGGATTTCGAACTCGGAGACGTTGCGGTCACGGTGCTGGTTCTCGCGCACGAGTTCCTCGTACGGGAACGCCTTCTGCGGGTACTTGTACAAGAACTTCATGTACGAATGCGTCGGCGTGGAATCGAGATAGTAGTAGAGCTCCTTCACGTCTTCGCCGTGGTTTCCCTGGTGGCCCGTGACACCGAAGAGGCGTTCCTTGAGTATGCGGTCCTCGCCGTTCCACAGCGAGAGCCCGAAGCAAAGACGCTGGTGATTGTCGGAGATACCACCCAGGCCGTCCTCACCCCACCTGTACACGCGCGAGCGAGCATGCTCATGGGGGAAATGGCTCCAGGCGTCACCGTTTGCAGAGTAATCCTCGCGTACGGTAGCCTATATGCGCGTCGATCAGGGTCAGGGGACGCGTAAAACCCAAGCGATGCGCAGCCACGACATACCCATTGCCGGTCGCTAAGATAAGGACCCCACCTCTTCCAGTGCAGCTTGCGCTCGTCGTCCTGATCCAGACGGAAGCGCTCTGCGCCATGGTACGCGGTACCGAGTTTCTCGAGGAGCCTCTGGCGGAAGGGGGTCGCGTGTGCGTCGTCATCAGCCTCGTTGGTGGGCGTAGACTCGGTCTTGGTCATCTTGGGGGGCGCAGGGCCCGGCTGGGAGCTCTCGTTCAGGTTGGGATTGGGGATGTTGATCGTGAGCCCCGCGGGGTCGGTCGGCTGGCGCGCGGGCTTGCCATCCTTCGGGGCGTCCTCGCTCTGCCCGCGAAAGATCTTCGCCTGCAGTTTCTTTAGCGGGGTCTGCGACATCGCGGCGCGGGAGCTGGGATCCGGAGGTGGTGGGAGAAGGAAAGAGCGAGAGAGGGCGAAGGGCAACTTGACCCTCGGGCGAGCGCTTCTCTTCCGATGTCGCTGCAGACGCGTCGCGTCCTAATCAGCATCTTCGAACAGCCCTCTGACGTCATTCTCCGTTCCAGATTGTGGGGTTTTTGCGGGGAAGCGCCCACCCGCAGACAGGCAAACCATTCTACACCCCGCGTGTGGGGAGAGCATTGGCGGCGAGCGAGTTCGTCCTGTTCCGGACCGAGGCAGGAGAGCACAACAAGGTATGTATTGCGGTAGATTGTAATAGTATTACTGTCATAAGCTGGACGTGTGATGCGACGACACAGACGTTACGGTACGCTAACTAAATGGTGATGCAACGTGAGATGGAGGTATGGGGATTTGAGAACTGGATACTGAGCGACCATGGTGGGGGACAGCGTGGAACAACAAACGACACGGAGACTGATCGTGCGTGGTAAGCAAAAGAAGGACATGTCCATGTTTGACCGGAACATACGGGGGCGAGAAAACGGGATGGGGAAACTTGGGTCTGTCGGAACGTACGCAACCGCACGCCCGCGGCTGCGACCGCTGGCAGAACCAGCTGCAAGCTAGACTATGCATATAACCTACAGCCGGCTGGAGGAGTTCAGGACTTCGAGCTCGGCCCGGCCTGGGCGGCAAGGAGGACGCTCTGCATCCAGTCGTCCTGCTGCGTTTCCGCGACGCTGATCCTCAGAGACGGCGTCTCGGAGACCTGCGTCGCCGAGCGCGCTCTTGCGGGCAACGAGTGCTCGCTCGAGGTTTCAGGGAAGAAGAGCGACGTCGTACGGCCACGATAGTAATCGGCGATAGGCGTCGATTGAGGTGTAGAGAAGACGGAAGAACCACCGGAGTCCGAACGCATGTTCAGAGCCGGCGCTTCTAGACTTCCCTCATGCACCATTGGGGGAGCGGAGGCTGCAGAGCGCACCGTGTCTTTGCCTTTCGCCTGGCTAGCCGCGTCTTCGAAAGCTAGATTGATCGGCGAAGACGAGATAGTGGTGTCAAGGCGGGGCGGCGAGGTCGCAACGTGCGTTACGATGGGCCTCGGTGCGCTGATGTTGACGTTCCCACCGCTGAGAGACACCGCAGCAGCCGAAGGGCTCGTCGAGTCCGAAGCCGAAGGAAGTGACGAGCTAGACTTCTTCGAGAAGAGGAGATGGAGTGACGGGCGTTTGGGCCGCTTGCCTGGCGCATTGCAGAGCACGTCCGGGCTCGACTCCGAGCGGAGGTGGGGGAAGGAGAGAAGGGTGAAGGACTTGCGGTGGGAGAGAGGTGCGTGGCCAGAGGGAGTGGCTGGCACGCTGCCACCACCAGAGGGGAAGGGGATGGGGGCGTTGGTGACGAGGCGGGGCGTGGCAGGAAGGGGCAGGTCTGTCGCCTCAGGAATCGCGAGCGAATGAGCGGAAGCGACAGCCGATTTGCTTCCGTCAGCGGCCTTGCACAATGGCGGCTCTGGCGACGCCAGTTCGTCCGAGAACGAGGCCGAATCGAGGGAGTCGGAGGAGGAAAGGGTGGGGATCGGGTTGCTGTACACAGCGGGGCTGGGAGAACGAGTTGGCCCGTTTGAGGAAGAACAAGGCTCTAGAGCTGACACGAATGAAGCAGCGTCATCTGCAGGGCTGTCGTCCAGCGGACTGGGTGCAGCGTCGTCGAGTTCGATGACGGGAAGGCGCAAGTCGATAGTCGGGGTTGCCGACTTCATGGCACTAGGATTATCTTCTCTCTCGGCGGTCACTAGGCGCACCGTCTGCGGAACCTCTTCCTGGGCAGGCTGCTCGGGAGGACCATTCCAGATCGTATCAGCCTCGCAGAGCACACGGAGCAGCGAAGGGCTCATGTTGAGGCTGGGGCAGAAGACGAGGAGGAGGTTGCCAAGCGGCATCTTCGTCTCTCGGCTACGAGCTGCGGTGGCCCTGACGAGCTCCACGACCGTGTACAACAGGTCGCGGTTCTCTGCCGGGAGCCTGGAGATCAGGAAGGAGAGCGCGTTGACTTGGGCGTCGGAGAGAGGACGCATTCCGGCGAACGAGGGCATGGCGAGCGTCGAGAGCGAAGGGGGCTTCCGTAACGCGAGATTGGAGGAAGGCCTCGATTGCGCAGGTTCAGCGTTTTGAGAGGAGCCGCTGTTGCTGTCAGTGCTACTCCGGTCTTCCAACAACGCCGACTCGAAGTAGGAGTTGAGCGCACTTGTCAAGAGCGGCTCCGGCACTATAATGGTGTAAGCCTCGATATAGACCATGCATGCGGACGAGAAGCCTCACATTCGCGGAGGAAGGTCTTGAATATAGATGCAACGGCGTGGGGATCCAGATCTCCTGGTTCGCATTCGGTAAGGTCATAGTCAGCTCCGGCGTCGAACTCCGAGCGCAGCTTGGCCACATGCGACGAACGTCCACTGACGCTGCAAGAAAGAGTTCTCATCATTATCAAGTCACAGTGAGAGGAGCGGACAGGCTTACCGGAACAGCCCCTCCTCCTGTACCCCCCAACGCAGTATGTGCTGAGCGCAACGCACGACGAGAGCAGGTAACAGGCGCGATTCCAACGGCTTGAACCCGAAGCGATCGAGCTCCTGGTCGCCGTTTGCCAGCCTGATCTGCACGTCCTCGGTCGCAGTCTCGCGAACGCATGTCGCAAGGTCGCGCTTAAACACCAAGCCACCTGCGATGCTCACACCAGAGCTCGACAACTTCGGCCCACGCAGCCGGCGACCAAGTTGAGGACCTGTAGGCATGAAATGGTCCTCTGACGAAGTAGACGCGAATGAGGATATGCTCGACCCGCCGGAGAATCCATGCGGCGCTTTCCGGCGCGCCCTCCAGCCAGACGGACCGGACTGAGGCGACGAAGCATACCCCGAGTTGGCGTCGGAGACCTTCACGCTAGAAGACGAGGCACCAGTGGAAGAAGAGGACGAGTAGCCTGAGTGATTGGACGCGCTCGAACTGAAGCCGCCCCAGGCACGCCCGACCTTCTCCACGGCCCGCTTCCCGAAACCCATTGCGAAGCCAGCGGCCGGTGCGAGGCTGCCGGTCATGCTCACGGCGGTTTGACGGAAGGTGGGGTTGACAGGTGGAGGGTGTGGAGAACCCGGTGGTCGCCGAGGTTGTGGTGGTGGTGGGGCAGGTAGAGGACGCTCCGTGCGAGCAGCGGGAGGAGGGTTGGATACCGCGGACCATGCTGCGAGGCGACCACGAATGTTGTTGCCCGTGGCCTGAGCAGAGCCCCCTGCATTGACAGGAGCTATGATCCCAGCAGCCGCTGCGCGGGTAAGGGTCGGAGTATCGCGAGACAAAGCAAGTGGATTCTCACTCAGGACCCGACCTGGGGAGTGAGGACCAGGGGAGCGAGCAGGATGGTCCTGGTGTCCCGCCTTGCGCAGGTTACCGAGGTTGAGCGAAGCAGACCGCCTATTCCGCGCCTTCATTGAGCCCGTAGGAGACGGGCGACCCGATGCTGGCGGACGGATAACGCTATCATCCGCAGCACCGCTGTCGGCTTCCTCAAACATGGTGAACTCCGCGTCAGTGATCAGCGCGCTCAGACGCTTGTTCACAGGAGCCACGATAGTTGTCGCGGAGTGCGACGACTCAGCGAGGGACACAGGCCGAGGAGACCGGTTACCTGAGAGCGCGCCAGGCCGGATGGTGCTGTGGCTAGCCATCGTCGAGTCGCTCTTCCGCCAATCCTCCTTCATCTTCTGATTCTCCTTCTCCTGCGCACCAGGGGCCTTCTCCGTGACGACAGCGCTAGTGGTAACTTCACGTCCTTCTGGAATGTGCCGTTGCGACGAGGAATATGGAGACGGCACCGAAGACCTAGGCACCGGTGAAGCAGGAGCGAACTGCGCGTCTTTCGCCGGTGTGGATGGCGGGGACATGCCACGCTGTCCAAATGGCGTGGAAGGCGTGGGCTGTACTGGGCCGCCATGCCCTAGGGACGAGGACACGGGTTTCGGCGGCGGAGGTGGGGGCACAGGCGATGAGGACTTGCCTGGCTTGGGCTGAGCTGCCGCCTTTTTGCCGCCAAACACGTTCTGGAGGTTGAGAAGCTTCGGCCCACCTCCGCCACGAGACGGCGGTCGCTCTAATCTCGGTTCAGAGAGATCAGGCATGGCGGACGGCGGGGGTGCCGTGCTGGAGAACAGCGCGGTGATGTCCTCGGACTTCTTCCTACGCCCCGCCCACGCGCGCTTGAGGCGCCCGCCGGTGCTGGAGGTCGTGCTCGGTGCCGGGGAAAGCGGTGGCGGACTCACGGAGGGCGCCGGGCGGGATTGACCCTGGCCCATGTTAGCGAGCGAGGCGGAGCGTGGGGGAGCAGACGTAAGGACGAGAGGGAAGAACCGGGCCTTTGAGGACGAGGACAGCGAGGACACGGAGCGATCGGAGGCTGCGATATCGGATTGGCTGGAGTTGGAAGGCGGTGCTGCGGGGAGGAGGTCGGAGGAAGCCCTCGAAGACGAGAACGAGGACGAGAGAGAGCTAGAGGAGAGAGATGTAGGGACACTGCTGGAGAGGGCATGGGTATCCGTGGTCCGTGGCTGCGAAGGATGCATCCTGGGCATTTTGCCTGACCCAGGCCGAGAAGGGCTCGAAGAAAGTGATAAAGATACGCGGGCTGAAGAGAACTGAGTGCAGCAGGCCTGCCAACGCCAGAAACTGGAGGTCAATGTCAGATAACAGACGTAAGTGGGGCCAGCGCAACGAGGCTCAGGCGAGGTGATCGTTCGCGCTGCCGCTTCAGGAACACTCACCGAGAACGGCACAAGCACCTAAGCCGAGATGAAGATCATCAAGTTATGGAAGAAGGAGACCCTGGACGACGCGGTGGGGGACAGACGAGTGGGAGAGGGGAGGAAGTGGTCGGAGGTGAGAACCACACTCGTCGGCGCGCGGCAACGCGGTACAAGTATCTGCGGAACTCTCCGATTCGGGCCAAATCAAAGCGGGCCATGCTCAAGCCTTGGCCGCGTCCATCCCCCGCCCCCTCGAGCACCATCCGCCCATTATCCAGCGCGATTGCAATCTGTGGCCGTCCGTTTCGATCGCTCAATGGCGACAATGGCCAATAACATAACAATGTACTAGTCTATGTACGGTAGTCTGCTGGTATTCTCGAAGCGTCCCATCCCACACTCCATCTCGCCGCCTGCATCACGCCCTGATCATGAGGCACCGAGCGCGTCCTTCACGAGCTCGTATGTGAAGAAAGACGTGGCAATACTCGGGGCAACTTTCACTGCAACGCGGCGCACTTCTCGTGAGTATCCAGCATCTGCCCATGACGCAATGCGACAACGTACATAGATTGGGCCAGAGCCCTCTGTAAAGCCCTCTTACGCCCTCGGTTCGGATGATGCTTCCGAGGGCTTCCCAAGCGCCATTGTACTTGTAGCCAAGCGCGTTCATCCCCGTCACTTGCATCTTCCGCCGCAACACATCGAATGGATATGTCAGGGTTTGTGATATCGATCCTAGCGAACGCGCCGTCAGCCAGATGATCATACAATGAATCAACATCGGACGCACCAGCCAACGCCCCGCATAGTAACTTCCTGTGCACGCTGCTCTTCCCAGGAGGAGTGATCACACCTCGCAGCGCTTCGTAAGAAGCAAAATTGATGCCTGGTGAATGCCAACTCAATCAGATCTATCCGTGCGCCATGCTGTAGATTCTGTACTTACCGACGTAGGGCGCGACGCCCATCGCGGTCGGCACCAACCCGCGATACAGTGCTCTAACGCCTCCTTCTTCCCTCATGACCCGCCGCGTCATACCCCACACGGTCAGGTCCTGCGGAGAGAAGAAGGGCGTCGCGGTGGGTCGCGGTGCCGAGGTAGAAGCGGTGTGGTACGCGGAAGCAAGGGCCGGTTGGGCGGGACTGGACGATACTGCGGGGGTCTGCAGCGGTATTGAAGCCGTCGCAATAGATAATCGGGAGCGAACAAGGTCTAATGGATATGTGCTGCCTGCATTGCGATAGGGTCAGCCGGGACGGGATCCGCGCAAGACCTAACGGGTGCTGTACATACAGACAGATGTGATTCCGGCGAGCGCGCCAGCACATAGCCGTGTAGGCGTGTCGAGCGGTGTTGCCCCATATCCAGTGAACCACTGCAGAACTCAAGTCAATGGTGAGCTTGGCGCAGCAAGGGCGGACGAGAGTTTCCGGTTTCCCAGACAGCCGTACCGCGGAACGTGTGCCGCAGGACAACGGAGAAGAGCCGTTTCCGCGTCCGTTGAGACGCACATCATCGATGTATGCCTGTGAACCGGTCCGTTCTTACAAGACAGGCGCGACAGCACGACCGGGAAACCGGACTTTCTATGACAGGGAGACCACGTACCTTCTTCAGTTGCTCATATGTCGTGAACTGGACAGCGCTGCAACGTTACATCAGGACCGCGCCCGACGAAGCAGACGAGACCGGACCGACCTGTAGGGTATAATCCGCAAGCAGTTGATCCCGTTCCCCCGCATGAAGCCCTTGAAGCCCTCCTCCCTCCACATGCGGACCAGGCTGGACCACACCCCCTTGTACTGCTTGTCCGAGGACGGCGGCTGTACTTGTCTGCGCGATCCCGCCATGCACCCGTCAACATTTCAGCTGTTACAGGGCAGACAGTCACTCACTGGATGATCTTCAGTCTCTCGAGCGGGCTGACCACCGTCCGGGAGGCAGCTCCCGCGACGCCTCCCGCGATGAAGTACGAGGAAAGCTGAGGGCTCAACCAGGTGGTCACGACTTTCTTCTTCTCAGCCTCCGCCATCTTCACGGAATGCGAGGTCTCCAGCGAGTCCTTGGGTTGCAGAGCAGGCGCGCTGGTTTGAGATGATGTCATGATGTGAGAAGCAGATTCGGATTGAATGGCATCCAAGAGACGGCAAGCGGGGGTACTTGGGTAGTGCGATACTCGAGTAACGAAAGGACGTGTAGTGGTGCAGGCGCAGGTAGTGAGTGTGCGGACACAAGCAGGAGAACGACAGGCTGCAGCGGAGGTGGTGGATCTTGTCAAATCGCGGCGTTCTGCCTGCATCTGCTTCACTTGCCCCACGTGGCGGTGGCTCCGGAATGAACGGAAATTCCTCGGCAACCGACGCCCATAACGTTAACAGCTCGCGTACCAACCAACGCGATGCGGGGTAATTGCAAGAGGGGAGAGCACTGTTTACACGCTAACAAAATTACACACAGGACAACAAGTACGAGCAGGTGGCAGCAGCCAAACTATAGAATAAGGAGTGTCCGACGAAACGGCTGCCTAGTGCCTTTTGGGAACGCGCATGCCATGATTATGCAGGAACAGGGCCTATGCAGGGGGGGCACCACCGCGAGGATCGTGGAAGCCTACCCGACGCGACCATGAGCATGAGCTTCAGAAAGAATGGCGGAAAATAGACTCACCACGTCCCCGCCCTCTACCGCCGCGTCCACCACGCCAATCCCCCTCCGGTCGACCACGGGGACCTACAGGGAAGCAGGTCAGTATTAGCGAGCACTAGCGAAGAAGGAACTACACTAACCGCCACGGTCGCCGCTACGGAATCCGCCCCGATAGCCACCGCGCTCACCGTCGCCACCACGCGGGCCACCACGCCAGCTGCCGCGCTCGCCCTCACCGCCATGGAATCCTCCGCGTTCGCCATCACCACCACGGAAGCCGCCACGTTCGCCATCACCGCCACGGAAACTACCCCGGGGACCTCCACGATCGCCGCCGCGGAATCCACCGCGGAAGCCACCTCGCTCGCCTCCCCTGTGCCCGCCACGGCCGCGACCGCGGCCCCTATGGTGATGTGTGAAGCCCTCATCGTCGACAAGCGGACCCTGGCCATTCGCATGAGGGGTTCCTGGCGTTTCGGGCACGGCACCATCGGCTTCAGGAGTCTGCAATGCGGGCGAGGCTTCGCCAGAAGTTCCATAGTGTGCTTGGAGATTCGCTAGCGAAGGCAGCTCGTTGTGATCCTCCTCGTCTGCCCAGTTGATCGAACCAGAAGGAGGAAGCTGGTTCTTCGTGAATCGAGTGTCGCTGCCGAAGCGTGTATGCACGTACCTCGGATGTGGTCGAGACTGTCACAGACTCCTCCACCACAACAGCACCGTTGACCTCCGCTGTTGTGACGGTCTCGGTGATCTCTACCTCTGTGGGCTGCTCGGGTTCTGGCTGCGCTGGCACGTCGACCCATTCACTGGTCTCCGCGGCATTCTCTGCCTCGGCTTCGGCAAGCTCGTCGGTCAGAATGAAGTTGATGGCTCCTGAAGTTCCAACGGTAGATGGGATGCCGGCGATTGATGAGGGTGCTTCCTCCGATGCTGTAGAGGCTTGGTATTCCTCAGCCTCTTTGGGCGGCGCCGGCGGAGGATTGAGGAATTGCTCCTTAATCTCGACAATCCGGGAGACTACGGGCGCGGTCAGTACAGGTACAGCAGGGAGGGTCGGGGCACGGCGTACAGGGAACGCCGAGGTGTTCACCCTCGCCGGTGTAGATCGAACGGATGATGTCGGTCTTCCCAGCGATGACCTCGTGGAAGAGGGTCTCGGTGATAGAGTACACGGCAATGCTCTCGGCCTCGTTCAAGTTCAAGGCAAGAGCATCCGGATGACGGTTGGACAGCAGGCCGTGTAGCCGGAGGAACGTAACGAGCTCTGCCGTCTTGTCAAGGTACTCGGCCTGGGAAGACGTGGTGAGCTTGTTATATGCAGCGCTTCGAGCCGGGACGCACCTGAGCTGCCGCGACAGCATCGCGTATCCGTTGAGCGTCGGCCCGGGCGGCTTCAGCCTTCAGGAAGGCAATCTCCTGAGCGAGTTCGGCCTCATGAACCTGCGGAAAGCTTTAATGCGTGTGACCTGAGCACAACCCTAGATGGCGAACCTCGACGGCCTTCTTGACCTCCTCAAGCTCCTTGCTGACAGCTTCCAGAGTCGGAAGGGTCTTCAGCAGTCGCCTCTGGTCATCGTTCAACTTTTCCGGGGACTCGTTCTGGTACAGCTGTATCCGAGTCTACACGATCGATTCGTTTAGCACAACAGTTCAGCCACGCGGACGAGGGTTCCAGCAGGCATGACGTAGTCCACGCGACACACGATGCACAGATGGTCGCCGCGGCTAACGGACTTACGATCTTCTTCCCGTTCGCCTTCAACCGCTTGTTCAGCATGTCCACGATGGGACTCGGCTTAAGCTCTGCGGGAGTCTGGGGCTCCTCCGACGCTTGGGCGACCAACTGCGGGGCGACTGCGCCCTCCTTGACATCGCTCGGCTCAGGTGCCTTCTCGATCAACGCAGCGGTGGTCGTGTCGGGCACGACGACGTGCGCGTCGGATTCGCTGGCGTCTTTGGGTTTTGCGGTCTTGCGCTTCTTCTTTGAGGTCTTGGACGGGGCAGGCGGGGGAGGAGCGCCAGGGACAATGCGCGGGGTAGTCGTGATGGTTTCTGGCATGTTGCGGGGCTTGTTGAGGGGTGGGATGGGAAGGATGGAATGGGACGCGCAAGCTACGGTAGGGGTACCGGTGTAACGTTGGCGTTGACGTTGAAGAGAAGGCAGTGGGTGCGTGAGCCGGGGTCGGGGCCATTCCCACGGGAGTGGCATCTCACGTCACCGCCCTCCTCCGAATGCGCCTCGACGCGCGTCTCCCTGTGGTGGTCCCCTTCGTCATGGCCATGAATGCGAGACCCTTTGCATACACTCGCTCGGCTCGTAACTATTCTTGAGCTCGTCTGCTACTGTACCAATGGACGCGCCTGACAGGTTGCAAAGCTTGACGATACGAGGAATTGATCTCATCTTCCAGTTAAGCACCAGGTCGTCTGACTATATCACGACTGCTCGAAAGCCCTCGAAGCCCTACCGTAAAACACGCCGTTGAAGCAATGCAGTCTGAATGACCGTGCTTATCACTCAACAAACCAGTTCGTCCGATGGTACGTGTACCAGTTTCCTCACTCGTGGCCGCAGATTGACGAAGTACATTTGTCGCAGCTGTAGGTCCGGATGGACGTTATTACGATCAAGTCCACCGTCTGACTTTCCAGTGACCTGGTACATCGGCTGCATATCAATATGGCCTGGTCAGCCATAGCCATTCACTAGTGGCTGACTGCTTCCAAACGTATAAATCGTCCGCATTCACGTTCTTCGGTGGCCAACCCTCGCACTCTCAACCTCCGCAACGATGGACTCAGAGTTTAGCTCCAACAGGCATTCAACACAAGAACCTATCCGCCATCCAGAGTTGTGCTTCGACGATGGCAATCTTGCCGTTGTAACGGGCTCCCACTACTTTGTTGTCCATCGCGGTCTCCTTTGTCGACACTCTGAAATCCTCGACAAGCAACTCGCCGCTGCTCAGAAGGATGATGCTCGTACGATCGAGGGCCATGGCGTGTTATGCCTTGACGATGACCCCACCGACTTCGCCCATTTTCTGCGAGCGCTATACGGGTGAGCATCCGGTCCGACGTCGTACTCTTCATCCGCAATGTACTCATCATGCTACTTAAGTAGATTCTCTTACGACAACTCGGTCGGCAACTTCCCCGTGACGTCGGCAATCCTTCGACTTTCGACCAAGTACGAGGTCGTCGGCCTGCGCGAAACCGCGATCCGTAACCTCTCTCTGTCTTGGCCCACGACTTTGGATCTCTGGGAATTGCGAGAGAAAGCCGCAACAACTGCTCAAGGCTTGTACCGGCCACGTCCCATCCTGCCTCATCCCATGTACGTCTCGCAGCTCGTCTCTTGCTTGCTGGACTCGCGATAGTCATCCATGACTCCCAGCTTGCTCATCGGGTTGGCGAGGGAAATCGGAGAACACAAGCTTCTACCATCCGCTTTCTACGACCTTTCGCGCTACCTCCCAAGCCAACTCATGAAAGGCCACGCCAGCCCCGACGGCGTACGACACTACCTCACCGACGACGACCTCCTCAAAGTCCTGCGGGGGAAGGAGCTGGGCGCGCGCTTCTTCTCGACGTTCATCGTCACCGAACTCGAAGCCAGGGGACCCTCCGCACACTGCCTGCACCGCAACGAAGTCCAGCCGTCTCTCAAGCGCGCCTGCCAGATGGCGTTCGAGGCGGTCACGTTCGAGCTCATCCGCGACGTCAACGGCATGGTGTGCAATCGGAACAGCGATCCGCTTTTCTCCATTGCAGACAGCGTACTCATGCAGACGCGGGACGACCAGCCAGGCGTGGAGAACAAGGCGGCGTACCGGGCGTGCGAGGCGTGCCGGCTGGACTACGCAGCGGTGGTACAGGCTGCGCGAGAGGAGTTCTGGAGGCAGCTCCCGACTTGGTTCGAATTGGACGTGAAGAACTGGGCGTGAGATGTTGCAATTGGCTTGTATATGGTTTGTGCTCCATCATATATATTGGATATCCCAGGCTTTCGGGGCGACGCATCAGCACGGCTGAAGTCGTTCTTAGTGTGACAGACGCGCTCGGTCACACAGTGACCCTACGCGTCGTCGGCGTCGCGAATCGCGTCGACCGCTGCCACCGTGAACTGGTATTGGGGCCGGTGGCCTTCTAGAACGAGCCCTTTCACTGGGTCGGCGCCCGGAAGCGAATATGCAGTGCGTTGTCTTTGCTTTCTTCCGTACCACCAACTTCACACCATGGCACAGTACACCTCTCTCTTTAATGGGTCAGTGCATATAAGCACACTATCCCGCGACTCCGATGTAGTCCTTGATGGCCTCGACGACGACGATTTTGGCATACCCCTCACGATATCAGACGATGAGACAGACGACATAACGCTGTTGGAGGATAGCCCAATGAGCCAGGAATCATCCTCCCCAGACCACGCTCCATCCGAAGGCGAAGATGATATGTGGGAAGATGAAGAGGAGGAGCATGACACTGGGTACGCCAATACTCGCTCAATACGCTGTAGATGTAAACTTATGGACTCATAGGGATGAGGCTCTGGACTCCTTGGAGGAGCTCGTCCTATCCTTCCTAGCGCAACTAGCCGACGCTCTTCCGAGCGCATATAGTCAGCCTGATGTCAAGAAGGCGAGCAGTAAGAAGGTCGTTGTTCAGTTGGTGGACCGTCGGAAAGAATACGTCGACGGGTGAGTGTATGAGGTTGCACGATTCGGCGACGCGGATATTCTCATGAGCACTACCAGGAATGCTCCGATGCGAGCACTCGCCATGCCTCAATCGCGGTCGAGGGCACCCAGCGCGCGTCCATTCGGTTGGTTCAGTTTTCTCTCAACATTCGCTACAGCATATATACTAAAATGATACAGCACAACTCTTCAGAACGGTTGATCTCATGCACGAAGCCCTGATAGATGGTGTCCCCACAACTAAACGGTACGAGCGCCGCTAATGCGTTCGGGAAAGACCTCTCATGCAGGAAACAGAGATATGTATTACAAGGACGTAGGGCTCTATGGCTCACAGTCCACGGTAGATCGAGTGCATACCGTTGACCTGATCCTAGTCTGTAACGAGTCCTGACCCCTTGGCGGTTACAAGCTCGTTGACGACCTCGCGGCAACTCTCCAACTGAGTCGCTCCGACCTGAGCGTGGTACGCTTCCACTTCTTTTTATGCACGCTGTTTCCTCTCAGTGACAATCACTCCAGCGCGCATCTGCGAAAGGGCTTATATGCGGGTCGGGGCTTAAAATTCACCTTCACAGCGGCGAGACTGTGGAGCTGAGCGACAGCGAGGTGAGTCCCTATCCTATAGAAGCCCGGCATGCGAGAACTTCACTCACACCTTGTAGCCGGTACTGATACCTCACTCCGAGGACGTGCAGCGTTTCGAGATCGTCGAAGGGTTGGCGTGGGTGCTCGTAGTGGAAAAGGAGGTAGGTGCACAGTCATATCGTTCTCACCCGTAACTCATACAAGCACTCCAGGCAGTGTTTCAGACCCTTTGCAGGCTCAGACTCGGTACACATGCCCTGTTGCCGGGGAAAGGGCTGGTGATCACTGTAAGAAATCTCTGTGACGATTTGACCGCTGCTCGGATGACGATCTCTGGATAGGGAAAGGGATACCCGGACGTCGCGACCCGGCAACTCGTGAACGCTCTCTCGGCCAACCTACCTTCACAGTAGGCAGTTCCCCTGTTTGAGGTATCTTCACATTCACGGGGAGCGTCTAGCATCCCGATCCTGGGTCTGGTGGACGGCGACGCGTACGGCATCGACATCCTTTCCGTGTACAAGTACGGCAGCACCAGCATGCAGCACGAGAAGGATCAGCTGGCCGCCGCGCGGATCCAATGGTTGGGCCTTTGGGCCAGTGAGCTCGCCGCGTAAGGACTTTCCTACCCGTTCTCATCCGATGCGCAGGACTGAGGAGAGTCCGTGAACGTATCGGCAGGCTGGGGATACCCAAAGATGCACTCATACCGATCACGAAGCACGACGAGAAGAAGGCAAGTGTTAACAATTTAGGAGCTTCCTTCTGGGGTTCTTTCATTGTCGACGCTGACTTCGGCCCAGGCCCGGTCCCTGCTCAAGCGGCAAGGCATTCCCTCGGAGTGGCGGTGAGTGTCTCGTCTGGCATGATCACGTTCCCTGACGCTACAACATTCCTGCGCGCGCAATCGCGCGAGCCTCAGGAAGGAGCTGCAGTACATGCTGTTCACGCGCCGCAAAGCCGAGATAGAAGTGCTCGGCGCTGCCAGGTCGACGACCACGGATTGCGCCGCGGATCTTGCGCTGAACAGGCCTGTCAACTCCGGAGAACCCAGCAATTCCGGGTTACCTCTCCTCCGCTACCTGGTCGCGAAAATATCGTCGGCATGCGTGGAAGCCCACGTCGTAGATCCGTAGCGAGTGTGCGTTTCGCGTGGTGGAGGGCCCGGGAGCGCGGAGGGCATCTGTTCATGATCCACTGCTTCCGATCCGTGAGTACGCAGACATGTTCCAACCTCGTTGCTGGGTTGTGGCTTACGCAGTATACAGATCAGCCTGTCCAACTTACATTTGAAGTGCCAGACAGTCTTTACCATACAGATCTGTATCAATGGGTATTCACATGTCGTTGCAACGACTATACAGTCCATTCAAGCCCTGTCCGCAAGAATCGATCGTCCCGACTCTGCCCATCCGCGCTCCGCACCCGCTCACAGCAGCTCTTCTCTATCACGGTAGACCGGCGGAGGGTCTTCCGGCACAGCAGAGCCCTCTCCGATCCTGTCCTCCCGCCGCTGCGCCTCGTCCTGCTCCTTCCGATGGTGCGCCTCGAGCGCCTTCTGGTACCCGGCCATCTCCTCGTGCAGGCTCGAGGAGGCCGTGAGGCGCGACGTCTGCGTGGCCCCGCGCGAGAGCAGCGGCTCCGCGCTGTCGTCGTGCGTCCACGCGGACGGCGCGGCGGAGTATGAGTACGAGCGTGAGTGGGAGTGCTCGGTGGGGGACGCGGTGGAGTAGAGCGACGCGTAGCGCGATACGGGGGAGGTTGGGGACGCCGTCATGATGTCGGAGTCGCGCGGCGGCGGGGCGGGCGGCGTGTCCTGCTCGTACGGGTTCGGCAAGACGATGGACTCGGTCGACGCTGCTGGTGCTGGCCCGGACGGGGGGACGTTGCGGAGTTCGCGAGTCTCTCGACGGCCCATGCTGTCGGCGAAGATGGCAGCGCCTGGGACGGCGTTGACCGATGGCTGTGCGACCATGGATTGAGGCCTGAGAGTAGGGGGGTGGTTGCCATCTGCCGAGCGAGCGGAGGGGTGCTCTTTCGTAGGAGGTGCTGGGGCGACCGCTGCTACTGCGAGATTGGTCCGCTGCTGAGAGCGGGATCGTCGCCTCCGGGTACACCAACAAGCCAGGAGGATGAGCAGTAGCAGTAGTAACACTGTCCGCCAACATGAGCTCAATAACTACGTCGTTCAGCGAAGGATCACTCACAGACGCCGATTACGATCCCAGCAACAGCCCCTTTGCTAACGCTGTGCTGTCCCGAACCGATAGTGGCACATCCGGCGCGATGGTGCTGGCTGCTATCGTCATCATCGTCGTCGTCGTCGCTGTCGCTGTCACTGTCGTCATCATCGTCACTGGAGGGGTGATCTGGTTGAGAATGATCTATACGCATGCATGTCAGACAAAGACTTACCGAGCTTGTTTGGAGGCCCGGCATGCAGGGGCGGCTCGCGTTCTCCCGTTGAGGAGGAACGCCCAGAGCAGGACCAAGATATACCACAAGGGGAGCCGCAACTGCATGGAGGTACCTGACAAGTCGCACGGGGAGGGCGCATCGCGAAAACACACGGTATATACCGTATTCTCGAGGCTCGCATCGCCTCGGTGCGAAGCATGGTGGAATGCGTGTTTCCATTCGGCCCGTCGGCTGAGGAGGGGCTACTCGTGGGGACATAGAGGAAATGGCCCGAGCCACCAATCGCAGGCTGGAAGGGGACGGCTGCGTCCCCGCACTAACGCCGCGGGAAAGAGGCAGCCTGGAGGAGACGCGTCTGTGGCACGGGCAGCATGCGCGACGCGTCGGTCATGTGACTCAGGGACCGGACGCGACTCGTTGACTGGCGGAGTTTGAATGCGCGTTGTCCGTCATAAGCGCTTGTCGCGCGCGTCTCACTCTTCCTTCCACAACCATTCCCTCCTCTCCCCCCTCCCGCCGCCTCCCTCCACGTCGTCGAGACGTGTGCTGGTGACATACGAGGCGTCTACACACCCTAACCAGTCCAAGATGAACACCGCACGCGAAAACGGCGGGTCTGTCCTCGGTAAGAGGTCCCACCAGATCGCACAAGTCGAGACATCGGATCCATCGCTCTCATGCGACTCCCAAAACATCATTACCCTCCCAACCCCCGATTCCACTCCGAATCCAAAGCGTGCAAAGACCACGACAACGCTGCTCGATGGCGACCACAATAAGGAGAACATTCCTCCTTTCATGCTCCAGGCCATCAACGGCTCTCCTTCTACCTCCCGTCTCACCCGTTCCCTCCGGCGGACAAGCACGATGGTTGCAGGCACTGTGACACGCTCTCCGAGCAGTAAGTCGCTCTAATCGATGCTGTGAACGATGCTGACGTGGGCGTTAGCGCCTCGGAGATATGCGTCAACCAGCGACCTCCGACAAGCGGCGGCAGCAGCCGCTACTCCGGCGACCTCCTTGGCCCATCTATCCCTGGCGACCCCACCGCCAACTCCTCCCACCACCCTTCTTCCCATTCATGTCCGTGCTCGTGCACTCCTTCGGCCAACATGCAACGACACGCCGCAATTCGCCGGTCGTGCGTCGGAAAGACAGAAGATCGAGTCTTTCCTCATCAGCTTCCTCGCGGACCAGATGGACGCTGAGGCGCCTTCGACGTTGTATGTTTCTGGCTCTCCCGGCACTGGCAAGACTGCGTTGGTCAACGCTGTCCTGTCTGCCATGGAAGCCAAGCTTCAGGCCAAGGGTACTCGGGTGCTCTCCGTGAACTGCATGGCCCTCGATGGTGTCGATGCAGTGTGGCAACGGCTCGCGGATATCCTCGGAAGCAACCGCAAGGTTACTGGACGGGCAAAGAAGTCTCAGGCCATACCCAAACAAATCGTGGAGAAGGCGTTAACTGGATCGAAGCAGAAGTGGTGAGTTGGACCTACGTCTTCGGGTGCATATATGTTGACACTCCTTTAGTGTTGTGGTGCTGGATGAGTTGGACCACATCGCGTCCTCCACCCAATCCCTGGCTCCTCTCTTCACGCTGGCGAACACCTACTCGTCGTGTCTCAGGCTCGTAGGCATCGCCAACACGCATACGTTGACATCGTCTTCGTGCACGACGTTCTCTGTTCAGTCTATGGTCGGCGTGGAGACCCTGCATTTCTCGCCGTACACCCCCGAACAGCTGCTCGACATCCTGAAGACCCGCCTTGCCCCGCTGTCCGAAGGCGAGGACTCGAGCTACGCAGAGCGTGCGAAGAAGTTCCTACCCCCACCAACTTTGACGCTTCTGTCGAAGAAGATTGCGGCACAGACCGGAGACGTCCGGGCTGTCTTTGAGGTCTTGCGTGGAGCGATCGACGTTGCGGTCACTGGTGCCTCCTCCCAGGACCCCCTCAACGTACCTACACCTCCTGTCACTCCGACCCATATCCTCGCGGCCTTGAAGGCGTATGCGCCCGCTGGCAAGACGGCACCTGCTCAGCCGGTCTCCTCCGCCCCCTCACTGCCTCGCAAGGCCAGCGACAGTGAGACGGTCACCAAGGTCCGAGAGCTTGGTTTGCAACAACGTCTTGTCCTTCTCTCCATGCTCCTTGCAGTCAAGTCGGCGGAGGCACATGTCTCCCTCAACGGCACTTCCCCTTCGCAGTCACCGCGCTCTCCGGTGAAGCGTTCCCAGTCATCGGCTGCGATCCAGCTCCCTGCGACCAAGCAAAATGGCTTCGAGCTCGGACAACTCCACTCATTCTACAGCGCAATCCTCAGCCGCGCTGAGAACGGCGTTTTCAACGCCGTTTCTCGGAGCGAGTTTGGAGATTTGGCCGGTGTGCTAGAGGTCGTCGGTCTTTTCAGCCTGTCGTCGTGCAGCAGTTTGCCGTCCACCCCCCGAAAGTCTGGCAAGAAGGCTTTCGGTCGCTCGGCGTCGTTCGCGGGCGGCAACCAGTCGGCGCAAGAGGTTCGCTTTGTCGATGGCGTGCGTCTCGACGAGGTCGCGCGTGGTCTAGGTCTTGGCGTCGACGATGCTCCCGCCGATGCCCGGGAGGAAGAGGTTCGAGCCATCTACCAGCGCGAGCAGGCTCGCATTGCCAGGGAAGCCAAGGCTCATAATCAAACACGCCGTGCGGACGTTGTTGCCTTCGAGGAGTCTCTGGAGGACTGAGGAGTTTCACCCCTCCCCATCGCCGCATCCCCGGGATCGTGGCCATCATCTGTTCCGTGCTCATTTTCGTTATTTCTTCTTATTATTCCTGTCTCATGCACATATGCTCGCCACACTACCCCATGCTCATTCCGTGCTTCGTTCATTCCACCCCATCAATCCCCAATCTCGTCTCCCATCGCCCATGTTTGTGAATCCTACATCGCTTTGTCCATATCCATTGTCTCATGATCATGTCACGTACCGGGACCCTCATGCATACCAGTGCTCCGTCTCCGGATCAGGTCCCACAAGTACCAGTAGTTGTAGAACGCCCGTCCCCCTCTGTAGTATACCAGTAGTCCGTAGTCATAGTTTTGTTACTCGCCCTCGATTTGTACGCAGCAATACATCGAAGTTACATTTACACATGAAACAACCCGTACTTTGAAAGTCATACATGCATCGTCGAGAGTCAGCCCTTGGTGTTGCCGGGACATCATTCAAGCTGTCCGAGTGGGCGCACCCTTCGTCCACCAGTCCGACATGTTGAGCCTCAGCAACAACTGGTGCAAGTTCGCTGTCGTGCCGGAGACGCGCTTGTGCCCCTGCATCATATGCAGCGGGATCTCGCTGAGCACGAGCCCTGAGCTGTCCGCCTCCTTCTCGACCAGCGCCTTGAGCACCTTGACCTGCACACGCCGCGTCAGTCTCAGCGTAGAAACCGAGACAAGAAAGACGGCGCGACACTCACGAACATGGTCATCTTCGCGCGGAAGCGGCCCCACAGCTCCTCGAGCGCGGGCGCGGCCTCGTACTCCTCGACGTGCCCGTCCTTGCGGTCCCCGGCGAGCACGCCGAGCTCGAGCACGAGCTCCATGCACTGCCGGAGCAGGTCCCCGACGGCCTTCTGGCCGGAGCGGAGGAGGCACGCGCTCAGCACGTCGTCGAGCACGCGCGCGTGGTGCGCCGCCAGGCTGAACACGTCTGCGAAGTCGGCCCCTCCCCCCGCGCCGTCGGAGTCGGGAGGGGCGGGTCCGAGAGCGGACTGGCGTAGGAGGTCTGGATTGCTGGGCGCCCCGGGGGGTGGGCTGGACGAGCGCGGGGCGGCGGGGAGGCGGGCGAGGAAGGCGTCGACGTTGCTGCCGATGGCGACGTCGTAGACGTATGCGGAGAGGCCCATGATGAAGGCATGCGCAACGGCGCGGAAGTGCAGCAGTCGCTTGTTCGCGGGCGCGAGCGTCGGGAAGAGCGGGGCAGCGGCGTGGCGGGTGAGCCGGAAGAGCGTCCGGACGACGTTCTCCACTGTGTAGACGGATTAGCTGAATGTTGGACAGTACTGAAGAGGTGAAGCGGTATGAGACGTACCTCGCATTAGCCGAAGGTTGAATGCGAAAATGCGGTGGTACTTGGAGAGGATCGCGGGCGTGATGACGACGTCGAGCGGATGTGGAGGCTGGTAATGCATATACAGGAAGTCCAGAGCCCTACCGATAGGTCAGTAAGAGAGACCGGATCGATATTGGTGGTGGGTGACTTACTCGATAGCTGCGGGCGCGTTCGTCGTCAGCTCATGTCGGAAACCGGCGCTGAGAGGAGCGACTCACATAACGGATTCAACCACTTCTCTCTGCCTGTCCCGACCGGCAAGTCACGTATCGCGAACCCGAGCCTCCACTCCGCCTCCTCCAAGATCTTGCGCTGGGCCCGCACCCAGTCCTGGTCACACTGTTGCTCGTCGTCTACCCGTCCCTCTTCGAGCGAGTCCACGATGACCGTCCGCAAGTGAAAGTTCAAGTCCGTCCCGCCCGGCGGCCAGCGATCCCCCACCGTCAGCGCGGGCGACAGCCCAATCGCGCGCCGGCCCGCACCTCGCGCTTTCTCCTTCTCCGTTTTCCCGCTTTCCGCCCTGCTTCGGCTATTACTCCGGCCGCTCTCGGTCCGCGTACGCTGGCGCTCCCGTGCGCTTTCTCGCGCCTCGCGCGCGGCGTATGTACGCGACCCGACGACCGGCGCATGCACCTCCTCCGCGTCTGAGAAGAGCGCGTCTTGCAGGCGTGCTTTGAACGCGTGCGCGGTGAGCAGGAGGTATCCACGCAGGAGCACGAGGTGCGTGTGCAGGTGCAGGTGTGTTGTCGGGGCGAGCACGCGTGATACGAGTGCGCCGGAGAGCGCGGAGGCGTGCGTCGTGAGGGGGTACAGGATGCGCGCGGTGAGGTGGGCAAGTGTGGGCGTGGATGACGGGAGTGTTGCGGGGAAGGCGGCCAGGAATGTCGTGAGGGAGGAGGTTGTATATGCGCCGGAAAGAAGACCGAAGCTGGGGCCAGGGGCGATATGTGTGTCGTCTGTTGTTGGCGGGGGCACACCCGGAGTCAAGTCGAATACTCTGAATGCAGCAAGTACGTCCGTCGCGGACGGCAGCGTGGAGTCGCCGTGGTGCTGACGCCGCGAGCCTGGGTGTGCACCAGTTTTTGCGTGCTCGTTTGCCACGGCGTCAAGCTCCTCCTCAGTCCAGACCCATTCGATCGCCCGGTGCGTGTGCGTACTCGTCAACAGCGGATGCTCCGGATCCGCTGCCCTCAAGAGTACGAGTGACCGTCTCGCGCGAGACAGGACCTCCGCGACGTCCGAAGTGACGAATTCGGGAACCTCCTCCCCTGCTGCGTCTGCCTCCTGTTCTTCGAACACGACATCGCCCAGTGGCGTTACGCCGCCGAGAGCCCGTTCCGATTCGTCCAGACGTAGTTCGCGCGACGTCACGGTGCGCGTGGGCGCGCCGGGTGTATTATACCCTACGGACGCGCATAGGGACTGGAAGTAGCTTCTGGACGTTGTCGTGAGCATAAATGCCAGAACGGCGATGACGATGCGCGGGGACGAGCGCTCGTAATGGTCTGAGAGGTGGCTATAGATTGTCGAGAGCAACACTGCCGGCGATGTTGGGATTGGCAAGTAGTTCGAAGGTGATAGGTCTTCGTCCTAGGGGTTCAAGCATTAGCGGACGGTATAAGGTCGAAAGCCGAGGTACTAACCCGGCCGCAAAGAGCTGCGAGAGCGCGTAGTATGTTTTCCATATCCTCATAACGAATCCATAATGCAGTCAACCGTGCGTCTTCCCCCAAAGCGGTGTGGGATTCTAAAGGGATATGCTCCGCTAGCTGGCGCAGGTAGGCAAGGATGGTGGAGAGCGAATGCGTGAAAGCATGATCTACCGGCGTTGCATGTCTGGTTTCGAACAAATCAGCGAACTGGGACAATGTATATCGGCGCGAGCCTACCTCGTCTTGGTGCTCTCCGCAAGGAGTTCGAGACGCCTCATCAAGTTTCCGATGGTCAAGAAGCGCTGCAGCAAACTAAGATCATGTTAGTGGGTGCGGCTATCCCGTTACTCATAGACTGACCTCGCACTGACGACCTCATCTTTGCCTACAATGACAATGTGACCCTCCACTTTCCCCTGCAGGTTCCTCAATACAAACTTTTCAATCGCAGCATCCCATATGTGCAAATGGGACGAGGTTCCGCCGACGGTCAGAATGAGTGATTCAAAGAGCTCCGAGACCCGCGCATACACAAGGTGAACGCGGGGATCTTGCAGTGGTGGACGAACACTTGACAGGCCGAGGAGTTGTCAAGTTGCAGCGGTGCTGGATAGGGCGATAAGACCTACAAGTATCTCGCGGAAGCAAACGTGTCGCTCGCTTGTTCGGAGAGGAAAGGTGAAGGCGCCACACTCGCACCGTGAGATGGGCGCAACGCATCCCAAGACAAGACTTGATTCTAAAGGGACTGCATATAAAGAACAGTATAGCGGTCTAGCGCAAGCTCTAACCTTGTGCAGATTTGTATAGGATGCAGCACATTGCCATATGTCATCAAGGCATGCCTGTTTCTCTGTTGCGAACCTCGCGACATCCTCCGAGAGAAGACCCAGCTCTAGCGGTAGGGGCAATGGCGTGGTTTCCGCGTGTTTCACGTGCTCCGCGTTACGCATGAGCCGCAGAGTGTCCATGATGGGGTTTTGTGGTTTGTCTGCGAGACGGGGAATAAAGAAACGAGGCGGCAGCTCGGAAAGCGTTTCGTTGAGAGCAGGACCTGCATCTTCAAGCAGCGTTTCATCGAATTCGCGACCTTGGAATCGTCCGGAGAGCGCCATGGAGGCGTGAACTTGCGGTTGACTCAGTCGTCGCAAGAAGAATCTGGGTCAGAACTGGTACTTGAAGCTTCAGGCACGATGGGAGTGGTTGTCGAGAGGACAGAGGCAGCGGCGGCAAGGACGAGCGCGTCGCGGCTAAGTCTGATCACGTGTTACGACGCGACACCCGACGTCCAGATTTGGGAGCCACCGACGTCTTGCAACGTTGGTGGTCTTTGCACCTCCCGTGCGTTCACTCGCATCTCTCTCCTGTCATGTTGAACGCATCGGCCTCTACGGTGGCCTACACTCCCATCTACGTCACCCCGCTTGTGTCGCAGTACCGCCTCGCTCCTCCTACATCGCAAACTGGGCTGTACACCCTCACAGTCGCGCCGACTTGTTCGCTGGACATTGGCACCCCCGTCCATTTCCATTACATCTATCTGCCTCACGGGCGAGGACCAGTACCTGCACGCTCCTAACGACCCAGCTATTATTTCTCTTGCTATCTGGGGGAAGGTTGCGGGAGAGCGTAGTCGCACGGATAGCGAGGTAGAGCTGGTAGTCAGGAACGAAGTACCCGATTCACCGATTCAACGCGCCTTTGTGCGCTTTCGGTTCTCTCTAGGATCGCTCCCCATTCCGAGCCTCTCCAACCTTGTGGCCTTGCGCTTTCCTCCTCGGTCTAATGGGAGCCTCTTCGGTCCGCAGGCCCGCCCGGAAAGCCTACCCGTTCTGGATGTCCCTCTCGACGAGATCACAGAGGACTGTCCCAGGGCAGATACACCAGAATACCTTGCACCATTCCTGCCGCGTCCAGACCTCATGATGACGATGGATCTGCGATTTGCCAAAAATCCCAGCCAAACACGGGCGACGGCGGTGCTTCCGTACAATATCTGGGAATCCTATGGAGGAACTGCTACAATTGGGCCGCGACCGTGCACGCGGGCCGAGCGGGACGCAATCGAAAACTACGGCTGCCCCATCGTCGTGCACGTACGCTCACACACTCAGGCTGAACTCTCATGTCCCCTTCGGAGTACCTATCGTTGAGGTCCCCGTGGGGTAATCACATCCCGCGCTCGCCTCCACCCCACATCTGCGTATGAAGAAATGAGGCCGGTGGTTTTCTTGTCTTTCACTTTCCTCGCTACCATGCGGACGGTTCTACCCTAGTCCTACTGACAAATCGAAGCTCGTAGCTACCTTCTCGCCTACTACTGCTTTGATGATCTATAACGACTTCGTAAGTTCTGGGTCGAGTCTGCCTAATCATCCGCAATGAATACACTCTACGAGATTCGTGCTGAACTGCACATATACAATACTGACACCGATACATGTGTACTTCACAACTCTACTATATCATCGTTAGGGTGGATTACGCATACCTTAGTACGTGCTAACCCAGCTTCTGCTCGCCCCCACAGTACGCAGAATCCAAATCGAGATATTGAAGTCGAACGACGGTCAGTCAATCAATATTTGTTCTCTCTGACTGCCTGCCAGCTGACCTTCACTTCAGATTGCATGCACAGCGATTGCAGGTTCACCTTGAGCGGAAGCATCGTGCCGCGTCATGCTGACACTGCATATTCCTTGTTATCAGCGACTGTAGTGGCGCTGCGCACTGGCAATCGAACAGCCTGGTCCGAAAGTGACCTTCAAGTTACCGTGACTGCATGTCGGCGCAAAGCATGGCGTCTTTGTATTTGTGAGAGGGCGGAGCCACATCGTGCATGCAAGTGCTCGAGTATTCAAGTCATCCCGCAGGCTCACCGGCATTCGTCCCGCAGCCTCTCACGATGCATGCGCGATAGGCCTTAGATGCACGCGTTCGCGTGGCTTCCTACTTCGCGAGCTCGTCCACTTCGCATTCCAACGCGGACTGCGCGTGCACACTGCAAGGCCTCTGCTTCGTATCGCACTGACGTTGCGCTAACATGCTGCTTCAGTCAGGCAGCCTGCGATATCCAGCCAGGACAGTGATCATGCCGTATGTGCCTCTCCTTTGCGTCCTGGCGGCGTCAAGCTTACAGCCTGCATCCTCTTATAGCTCTCTGAAGCGACTGGGGGCTCGGTAGATCTGCTTGCATGCCGGTACCTCGTCTCTAGGCCTCCAACCAGCATCCGTCCCTCGCTTGACTTCAGTGGCTCAGCCTACTGGAAGACCTTTGTCTCAACCCTTCTGCGGGCCGCATCCAGTGGCAGCTACCTTCTCTGTGCGCTTGAACAAGATTCTGGCAACTTAACCCCAGCCGTTCTAGGTTAGTCAAGTTACAAATTTACATCCCAGACTGAATTTGGGTGCAGACCTGCAAGAGGGATATATTTGCAGTGGACGTGCTCATCGCCAGCGTAGAGGCTAAGGCCGGCCCATGGCTTGACTTCTTTGCGGGCACTTTGGCACCGCCATAAGCGGGAGCAACAATCGCGTGCGCCCATGGTCCGTCGTTTCGCCTATCGGTGCTTGGACTTCGCCTCGCGGGGCAAGGGCATGCTACGTGGCAAGGTGCGCCCCTATACAATACACCGCTTTCAGCACGTCTCTTTGGGCTCCTCCTTCCGACCCCGCGACGCAAAGCACCAGGCACCGTTCTCCACTCCCGGAAGGGACTCGCATATTGTCTCGGCTTTGCACGGGCAACGCCTGACTGTGGCTGCCGATTCATCTCTGGCTTTGCGGTCAGTGGCTCCTCCCGCTTTGACTCGGCTGGCGGGGTACAAGTAGCTCTGCCCTCCTCGCCCGCGCGAAGGGAAGCTGCTCGCACCACTCCACTCTCGCTCGCAGAGGCGACCCGCTCTCTGAGGCGCCTCTTTGCCCTCTCTCTCTCTTCGTTCCATCCACCGCTCTTTCTTTGACATCCTCTACTACTACTACTTTACAGCTATGCAGCGACGCACTTCTCAGACCTTCCAACGGCTCCGCAAGCTGTCGGATACCCTTGTGTAAGCACCCTTCTTTGCATGAACTCGCGCGCTTTCGACGACGGCTGACGCGTCATGCACCTTTCAGTTCAGCCATCGTACCCGCATCCTCTGCAAAGTCATCCGGACAAGACTCCTTCTTCGAGTATGGCAAGAAGGGCTGGCACGCGCCCCCGCGTACGTCCACCGACTCCTCCTACGCCCACCCGCCCGTGCACAGACGACCTTCGTATCGGAACGGCTTGCGCGTATCGAAGGAGGACATCCGGTACCCGCTCCTCAGTTCGTCTGATCAGGTCGAGATCGTGGACGCCGCGGAGGCAACCGCGCGAGCACGGGGGACGGCGAGACGGCCTGAGCGCCCGCGGGAGGAGGACTTGCCGTACGGCGCGCAGGGGAGCGTGCCGAAGGCGTTGGCGCAGTCGTACGTTGCGCCGCCCCCCGCGGTCGGGTCGCGGCGCCCGCGCGAACCGGCGAGTGCACAGGCACATCACCAGGAGAGGCAGAGCAGCGTGCCGTTCCCGCAATCGGGGAGCAGGGAGCAAGAACGCGAGCGAGAGCGCGCAGCGCGGGTGGGGGGAGCGCACCGCGAGAAGCCCCTCCCAGAACCACCCAGGGACGCGAGACCAAGCGCGAGGACGCATGCACAACGGCCGCCTGCGAACCCGGCACCTGCGTCATCTTCGTCATCTCCGGCGTTCTACAACCTCTTTGCGTCCGCGTCGGCCCCTCCAAACAAGCATGCAGCGCGCGCCCCAGCCCCTGGAGCATCCACGCACGTCCGCGATGTCTACGACCCCGCTCCTGGCACCGTAGAGCATCCGACGCGGCCCGAGCGTGGGCGTGCAGACCCGTCGGCACGGTCAAGCAGCCGCCGCCAGTACGCCCGCGTGCGCCGCATATCGTCTTCGGGCGACGTCCACCCACCTCCACACCAGGCGCGCTACCACGACGAGAACACCCCGCCGCGTCCGGCCCCAGAGCTGCGCCCGGTTCGATCGACGCCTCTCCGCGTGCAGGAGACCCACGCACGCTCGCCCCCGCCACTGCCCCCAGCCCCCAGGCCCTTGTATCCCGTGAGCCCTCAGCCGTTCGTGCACGTCGCGAAGCCGCGCCCACGCAACGTCCCACGCGACGTGTCCCCAGAGCACAACCCCCAGCGGCTGCCGACTCCCCGACGCTCGAGCGAGGAGGTGCGCGCATGCCACGATCGGTGGCAACAGCAACACCCTGCACCGGTCGCGGGCGTGGCGGCGCAGGCTCAGGCGGCACTCCGCGTGCAGCAGAGCGTGGGCCCGAGGCCTGTGCGGGTAGTGGACGCTACGCCCGAGTACTCGCATGCGATGTCGTACAAGGCGCAGGTCGTGCGCCCGTCGCGGGATCAGGAGCGCGAGGAACGCCGGGCCGAGCGTGAGCGGCAGCGGGCGCGCGAGCAAGAACGCGAACGTGCGCAGGAGCGTGAACGTGAACGTGAGCGGGAACGCGAGATCGAACGACAGCGGCGTCACGACCGCTCTCAAGCGCACGCGCATGACATGGAGCGCCGCGGCCGGGAGCGCCTGCGGCCGACGCACACGCGCGCGGTCGAGGTCGAGTATTACGGCATGTCGGACGCGTTCACGCAGGAGATCACGATCGCGCTCACGGAGCCCGAGCGCGCGCATCCCCTCCCGCTCGACTGGCGGATGGGCGGCGCGCCGAGCAACGACTACGGCGTGCGGCCGCTCGTGACGAAGAAGAGCCGGCAGATGGCGGGCGCGATGTGAGGCGTCAGTGCGCGCATCTCGATGAAGGTTTGTTTTTCTCCGCCGAGTTCTAGTGTTTGAAGAACCCCGTTTCCTTCCTGGTTCGCACATACGCACACATTCATTAGCTCCCCTGCTTTTCATCATGTTACTTTCGGATACGATACTCCGCCGCTTGCGGCTGTAATTGTGTTTTTGGACGCCGTGCGTCATCACCACCGTTGTATCCCTAGTCTCGCATAGATTCTCGACCCGCACTGCAGCTGCATGCGCGGCGCACTCTCCTTATTCGTATACCGCCCGTCTTGTAGCCTTACCCATTCCATCACCCCAACCTAGACATTATCCAGAACTCGTGGCTTCGTGCTGGACTGAGATCAGTGCATTGGTGCAGCACTCGTGAGACGTACATATCGTCGAATCGCAACAGCTCGATATATCACATCGTCACCAGATGCGCTTCACCATCGTGAACCGCGTGATCTCCTCCAATGGCAGTCTCTTTCGCTTGCCCCCGTCCTTGTCGCCGTCCCCTCCGGGCTTGCGCTCACCGATCTCAGCCACGGGCGCTGCGTCATCGTGCCTGCTGTCCAGCAGGGTCTTGAGCTCCTTGTTGTATGCCTAGGTCGCGTGTGGTCAGCTGTTCTGTCTGAGATCTATGTACACATTAAGTTGGGCGTACCTGCTCCTCTTTCCCCTCGCCGATGGGGTTGCGCCCGAAGTCGTTGATCTTGTCCGCCTCTTCGCGCGCCTCCATCCCCGCGCGCCGGCGGGTCGCGTATGTAAGCAGCTGCACGCCCAGGATGATCTTGATCACCAGGAAGCTACAATAGTGGTCAGCTTTGCCTGCTAAAGCGTTCCGGCCGGGACCCAACGTGAAAACCGACCATGCCCAGAACAGGAGCGCGAGCGCGCCCCACTTCGCGGCGTTGATCCAGTCGTCGGGCGTGTACTCTTCCCACGGGCGGAGCCACGGCGAGGACTCGTCTGCGTGCATCGAGATGAACAGCGCGATGGACTGGGCGCCGATGAGTACGGCGAGGACCGCGAGTGGTTGGGAGGCGAAGCCGAGTCGACGGGCGACCAGCGGCGATTGGTCTACGTATGTGTGCTACGGGAGGTCAGAGGGGAGGTCAAATCGCAACGCAGCTGGCATTGCGCACCTTCTGAGCGCCGCGCCGGCTGACGGCGCTGCCACTCGAGAGATCGCGGCAGAGCACGTCGGTGTAGCGTTCATATACTGAGGGGCGGATGTGGTTGAACTTCGTGATGAAGGCGTGTTTCAGCCAGTCCACCAGGGTCTCCGATGCTAAGACGGTCAAGACAGGCTACTTAGGTTGAGTATCCCTGCATCGCGGCTCGGATAAAAAGGGACACTGACGTATGAGATGGTCCATAAGACGTTGTTGCCGCGGAACCACCCGAAACTCTTGGGTAGTGTGAAACCCTCGCTGAAGTCGAATGTCGATCCGGAGAGCTCGATGAGGTTCCGGAAGGCTACCACGACCAGCATTAAGACGAGTGTGAATCGTTCTACGATGTCTGCGGTGGGCCGTGATCAGCTCTGCCCCAGTCATGAGTGTATGATTTCTTCGGCGTACCTGCGCAGGTAATCTGGAAGAGATTGTCCTTTTCGAACTTCTTGAAGACGCTCCCCTTGATTTCGACGAACTGGTTTGATACGAGCAGCGTCAAGAGGGCGTTGTCGTATGAGTTGACGGCCACATTCAGGGAGATCATCTGGTATATCATGACGAGCGCGTGCGCAACTGTCTCGACAGCGTTAGGCGGGCATTGCTATCAGTGGATGTAGTACGTACCGGTATACGCTACGGCCAAAAGGAAGTAGAAGAACGGTCGTAGTGAATCCGAGGTCGGTCGTTTCCTGTGGGAGATAACTTCTAGGGTGGATCGAGAGAATAGGCAGTCGATGATATCCTGGCCAATGGAGGCACATAGACGGTCCGCAATCTATTGGAGCGGGTCAGAGTGCAGTTTCCAGGCGAGCATCCCAAGAGGTATTTGGAGCATACTTCTAATGCGTTGAAGATCACATACAGTTTGATGGTATCCTGTCCTCGGATGAAGTGGTATAGTTTGCTGGCGTCAGTTAGCGGTGCGAGGATGACGATGGAGACCACCAAAAGCATGGCCCGTAGGATATCGGCTTTCTGAGACGGCGGGAGGGGTGGAGAGCTGTAGGAGAAGGTATTGATGATGAGGCGCCAGAAAGCGAGCGCGAATCGTATGGGTAGGATGGTGAAGGTGTACATGAAGGAATCTAGGCAGACGATGAAGCCAAAGAAGAAGATCTATGAAGCGTGGGGTCGGTCAAAGTGAGACTGGCCTGAAAGTGCCGAACTCACCTTCTCCATCGCTATAGGCATGCTAAGAAAGTTGCTGACCCTCTCCCATTTGAGCTCCTGGTGGGAGTCGAAGTCCGTGGCAAGCAGCTCTTCGCGGAGGTAGTCCCATATTGAGAACGGCGGCTCATAGAAGCTATCCAGACTGGGGAAGGAAGGCAATGGCGCAGACAGAGACGGTGTGGGCGGAAGTGGAGGGGATGGAGACAGGGGGGTAGGCGGCAGCGAAGCGTACGCCAGAGGTTGGCGGGATCCATGGGGAGACTGCGCATGCTGTTCAGAGGGTGGGAAGGCATTGGCAATCTCTGAGAAACGGAAGGTATTTTCGTCATCAGATCTCAAGTCCTGGTGTGTATGTGTAGGAGAGGCATCAAAGGCTTCGTCGTCGCTAGAGGGGGCTGAGCCTTGTCGACGGCTCCGGACAGTCGAGGACGTCCTTGAGGCGGAGGCGGAATGCAGCTTGGGGTTCCATCGTGCACCAGTTGCAGCAGAAGCAGAGAAGTATCGCCTCACGCGTTTCCTCTTAGGTGAACGCGAGACCTGCGGCATAGTGACGAGTGATGCAAGGTCCCTGTGGACCTAGTGCCGATGGTACTCGTGGCTGAGGCGTGCCACTGCGCAGAAGCATTCAGTAGACGAACGCTGTTGGAGGATACACACACTCACCTGATGCTTAGGATACAGCGTTAGGGGCTCCTGTTAAGTGACCAAGCTATCGTACTCCCACGCCAACCGTTGAACTGGGCAGCGAACGAGTCGAGAGAGACGCAGGAAGAGTGTCCAGTGCCGCAGGGATTGACTGCGACACGGCAGCAGCGTGCAACGTCTCCATCTAATCTTATCTCCCACGCGGGTGACCGGGCCGGCCTCCAGGTGTGACCTGTGACGTGACAGACGCGTTCGTAACGCGCACGCATCACGCGTGAACGAGCGACGCGGGCCACGGCGTCTCAGCCACTTTGCCCTCTTTCCCTCCTCCCCCTCCTCTTCTCCGTCCGGTCGTTTCCTGTTAAAACGGCTGAAGAAATTGGAGTGCCTGTTGGCTTGTGAAGTATACCCCTTCATTGCACGAAGCGCTGTCTCGCCCCGTCCCGGACTTTGTGGCTGCAGCCGGTAGCCCAGCATGTATATCAAGACACTCACCATCCAAGGCTTCAAGTCCTGCAAGTCCCTCGTCCACGTCGACCCTCATCTCACACTCACCTCTTTTATGCAGACCGGGACCAGACGCAGATTGAACCCTTCTCTCCGAGGCACAATGTCGTAGTCGGTCGTAACGGATCGGGGAAGAGCAACTTCTTCGCAGGTGCGTCCCACTAATCCACCCCTGTCACTCCGTACTCAACTGATATGATCTCGGTTGAAGCCATCCGTTTCGTACTTTCCGACGCATATACCTCGATGACGCGCGAAGAGCGACAGTCCCTACTACACGAAGGTGTCTCTACAGCCCAAACACTCTCCGCTTTCGGTACGCCCTTGCACCGTGCGAGGTGCTGCCTGTGAAGCCTGACTATGCACTGCCATTTTCCCGTCAGTCGAGATTGTCTTCGACAACTCAGACAACCGTTTCCCGACCGGCCGGGAGGAAGTCATCCTTCGACGTACCATCGGTTTGAAGAAAGATGAATACAGTTTAGACAAGAAGAGCGCAAGCAAGGCGGATGTCATGAACTTGCTCGAGAGCGCCGGTTTCAGCAAGAGCAACCCTTACTATATTGTGCCTCAGGGACGGGTATGTGGCTCTTGTCCCTCCAATCCACATCACCCGATTGACTGGATCTTCGCGCCGTGCAGATAACAGCCCTCACGAACGCGAAAGACCACGAGCGTCTTGCACTGCTCAAGGAAGTGGCGGGCACGAAGGTATACGAGCAGCGGCGCGCCGAGTCTCTCCGTATTATGGCCGAGACGGACTCCAAGCGGGCGAAGATCGCGGAGCTCCTCGAGTACATTGACACTCGGCTCACCGAGCTCGAGGAGGAGAAAGAAGAGTTGAAGGAGTTCCAAGAGAAGGACAAGGAGCGGCGTTGTCTGGAATATGCTCTCTACCAGCGCGAACTGGAGGAGGTCGGCGCGGCGCTCGAGGAGATTGAAGAAGAGCGCAGGGGTGAGGTTCACAGCGCGAACATTCGACGTGAGCAGTTCAACGATCGGGAGAAGCAAGTGCAGGTATGCCGAGTTTATGTACGAAAAGCATATATGCTGACGGGAAATGCAGAATCTCGAGCGCTCTCTCGCACTCATCAGGACGAACCTCACGACACTCACGCTCACGCGCCAAGGAGCGCAATCCGAGCTCACCGATCTCGTCCGCTCCCGAACTGAACTGGAGTGTACTGTGGCGGACCTACGGCTCGCTGTGCAACGCGCCGGCGGACAGCGCGAAGCATTAGAAGAGGAGCTCCAGTCGGTAGAGGCACAGATCAGGGAGAAGGAGAGGGCCATCGCCGAGCTCACTCCGGAGTGGGACCGCGTGCGCGCCCTCGAGAGCGAGGAGAGGCGGCGCCTGGACGAAGCGCGAGCACGGCTCGACGCCCTGTACGCGAAGCGCGGACGGCTGGATAAGTTCCGTACGAAGGCGCAGCGGGACCAGTACCTGCGCGCGGAGATCGCGAGCATGGAGGCGTTCCGTAAGACACAGGCGAGCGCGCAGGCAGGGCTGGAAGAAGAGCTCCAGCGCGCCAAGCAGTCCCTCAATGAGGTCAACGAGAATATCGCCGCGACACAGCAGAAGGCGGAGGACGGGCGCGACAGGGTGCGTGAGTTGGGCGAGAAGATCGCGCAGCTGAAGGACAAGCAAGCCGAAGACACGGAACGGCGGAAGGAGCTGTGGCGAGAAGACACTAAACTCGAGTCGTTGGTCACCCATGCGGCCGACGAGCTGCGCGGCGCTGAGAGGACACTGGCAAGCATGATGGACAAGGTGGGTTGTGTAGCATATATGCTATGGTGAAGTCTGCTGATGCCATAGTGTAGGATACCGGCACTGGTCTTCGCACGATCGACCGGATTGCTGCTGAGCGTCCGAACTTCGATGGCGTATACGGACCGTTGTATCGTCTGTTTGAGATCACAGACGACAAGTTCAACATCGCTGTCGAGCTCACTGCTGGTAACAGGTGCGTGCGTTTCATGCCCATCGGTATACCGATGCTGAACGCTCGATAGCTTGTTCCATGTCGTGGTCGACACGGACGAAACTGCTTCCCGAGTGCTCGACATCATGATGCGCGAGAAGAACGGCAGGGTGACCTTCATGCCTCTCAACCGTCTCAAGCCCAAAGTACCACCTGCCCCCAACGCCCAAGACGCCATTCCACTCCTCGACAAGCTGCGCTACGACCCGAAGCACACCAAGGCCTTCCAGCAGGTCTTCGGTAAGACTTGCGTCTGCCGTGACCTCACCATCGCGGCCGCGTACGTGAAAAGCCACGGGATCAACACCATCACGCTCGACGGTGACAAGGTCGACCGCAAGGGCGCGCTTACGGGTGGGTACCACGACGTGCGCCGTTCGCGGATAGAGGCGATCCGTAACGTCGCCACTTGGCGCACGAAGCACGATGAGGGTCGCGCGCGCCTCCAGGAGGTCAAGACGACCATCGCGAAACTCGAGCAGGAGATCACGCGCACGGCGGGTGAGATCCAAGTGCTCAGCGCGCAGCAGGCGCAGGCGCGCGCGTCGCGCGAGGGCATCGCAGAGGAGATGGCCGTGCTCTTCAGGGAGCGCGAGCGCCACACCGCGCGCATCGCACGCCTGGAAGCGGAGATCGAGGAGCTCGCGTCTGAGCTGAGCGGTCTTGGCGCGCGCATCGAGGGCTTCAGGGCAGAGCTTGCAAGCCCCATGGCGCAGAACCTGACGAGCGCGGAGGAGGACTTGATCGAGACGCTCGGGCGGGAAGTCGAGCAGCGCCAGAAACACCTGGTTGAGCTCGGCAAGCAGAAGAACGAGGTGGGTCTTCGCGGCTTCCTCACGTCGCGCGCTTTTTCTGACTTGCGTTCTGTGCTAGCTCGGCGGCCGTAAGAATATCCTAGAGATCGAGCTCAATGAAGGCCTCGTGCGGCGACGAGAAGAGCTTCGCCTCAAGATCGAGACGCTTGGGGCCTCTGAAGCAGGAGACAGCGGTTCAGAGGATGCGTTGGACGCGAAGGCCCGCGAGCTGAAGGCTCTGAACAACACCATCGACTCCCTGGCCAAGAAGATCCAAGGTATGCACCATATAACCTCTTCAACTCCTTCGCTCAACCCCTTCGCTCCTTGCTAGACACGGAGAAGGAGATCGAGAAAGCGAACCAGCAGCTCCAGGAGCAGCGGTCCGAGCTGGAGAAGATCCAGAACCAGCAGTCGGAGGACGTGCGCGGGATCTCCAAGCAGCAGAAGAGCACCGAGCGGTACCTTGCGAAGCGCCAGATGCTGCTGAACCGCAAGGACGAGTGTAACCGGAACATCCGTGACCTGGGTGTCCTTCCCGAGGAGGCCTTCGAGAAGTACACGAACGAGAAGCTCGATCGCGTGAGTCACGCACTCTACTCTGCCGAGTACGGTTCATGGCTGACGACAACTGATCTGCGACCCGAGATAGTTGGTGAAGAAGCTGCATACAGTCAACGAGGGCCTGAAGAAGTTCGCGCACGTGAACAAGAAGGCGTTCGAGCAGTACAACAACTTCACGAAGCAGCGCGACCAGCTCATCCAGCGGCGCGAAGACCTCGACAAGTCCGCGCAGTCGATCGAGGAGCTCGTCGAGGTCCTTGACCAGCGCAAGGACGAGGCCATCGAGCGCACGTTCAAGCAGGTCGCGAAGAACTTCGAGGAGGTATTCGAGAAGCTCGTTCCTGCTGGCAGGGGCCGGTTGGTCATCCAGAGACGCATTGATCAGGTAGCCTCCGATTGATACCCCGTCCGTGGCTCGAGCTGATATCGAGCTTTCCAGGACGAGGAGGATGCTGAGGAGGCGGACGAGACGCAGCAAAGCTCCATTGACAACTACACTGGCGTCTCTATCAGAGTAGGTCTCCGTACCTCTACTTGAAGACACGTCTCGCTAAGACAGGGCTCAGGTGTCGTTCAACTCCAAGGTGGACGAAGGTCTTCGTATCCAGCAGCTTTCCGGCGGCCAGAAATCACTAGTTGCGCTTGCAACCGGTAAGTGCAACGCTTCTGCCGAATGACAATGGCTCATGTTCATTTTCCTGCAGTCTTCGCCATCCAGAAGTGCGACCCTGCTCCGTTCTATCTCTTCGACGAGGTATGGCGTCTCCGCAGCATCGTGTTTCTGTGCAATTGCTCAAAGCTCCTCAGATCGACGCCAACCTTGACGCCCAATACCGGACAGCTGTAGCGGGTAGGGTGTACCATACCTTCCCATTCATTCCGTACTAACGGTCAGCCAGGCATGATCCACGAGCTTTCGAGCACCGCTCAGTTCATCACAACCACCTTCCGGCCGGAGATGTTGGCGACCGCAGACAAGTTTTACGGCGTGCTTTTCAACAACCAGAAAGTCAGCACCATACGAGCCATCAACCGAGAAGAGGCTATGCAGTTCGTCGAGCAGGTCAGTAGTGACGTGTTCAATATGTGACACCGGGTTCTGAACGAAACCTTCTCTTTCTAGGAAGCGCAAGCTCAGTGATGCTGCTATATTCTTGAAGTTATGTCTGTCCTTGTTTCTTGCACTTTCCTGTCTGCTGTTGTCGCGCTATCTTTATATTCCGTGTACCAAGAGTATCTGTACCAATATCTTGACATTTGAGGACTTGATTCACTGGTGGCCTTACCAAAGTCTTTAAGTAACTGCGGAGGTAGGGCTTATGAGGGCAGCGCTTCGCTGGAGTTGTATAAGGTTTACTTGGATACCGGCATGCCTCATGCGCTTGACTGCAGGGCGACCATCCCCTTCCACCGACGCCCACCGTTCTCTCCTGCCGAGTTCCTTAAAGCCAGAATTCTCGCGTCTGGCAACCAACAGGTAAGATCGGCGTATCTATCACCAAGTCCTATATTAAAATGTTGCTACTCAGTAGTAGATGTGGCTGCTGGACACGAAGACGGGTACCCTGAACCCAGCTCGCGACAGCTATGCCATCCTCTCTCATGTCTGGTCTCTGGCCGGCGAACAGTCTTACCAAGAGCTGTGCGCTCTACACCTACACTCTGGACTCGCCGGAGCCTCCGCGAAAATCAGAGACTGCTGCGCCTTCGCGGACCGACATGGCTATCGGAAGGTCTGGATAGACACTTGCTGCATCGACAAGACGAGCAGCGCAGAGCTGTCCGAGGCCATCAACTCCATGTTCCTGTGGTACAGCCAAGCTGAAATATGCCTGGTCTTCCTCGAGGACGTCAGTTCAGGACAGGACCCGCACCTCCCCTACTCCCAGTTCCGTCGCAGCAAGTGGTTCCGACGCGGCTGGACGCTGCAGGAGCTCATCGCATCGCGAAACATCCTCTTCCTGTCCCGAGAATGGCACGTCTTAGGCTCGAAGAACAGCCTCGCCAACGTCATATCCCATATCACCGGTATCGACCACGCTATCCTCATGCACCGTCGCCCACTGAACACTGTTAGTGTCGCACAACGCATGTCGTGGGCGTCCTGCCGGGAGACGACCCGGCTCGAAGATGAGGCGTACTGCCTGATGGGTATTTTCGACATCCACATGCCGACGTTGTACGGGGAAGGCCGTCGGGCGTTCATTCGCTTGCAGGAGGAGATTTTAAGGCGGATCCCGGACCAGAGTCTCTTCGTATGGGGGTCGTACCCGAACGACCCACAAGACCTCGTCTCTACGGAGGTATCATTGTCAGATCCGGACGTGGAGGAAAACGACGGCCAGCTCCTGCTCGCTCACACTCCCAGAGAGTTTCACGACACATGCGCCGTCACTACTGTCCCTGTCGAGGACCTGGCACGGGAGCTCGAACAGATTCCCGCGGAGGCCTTGGTTCCTGAATCCACCATCACCAGTCTTGGGGTGCGCACGCGGCTCCTCCTCATCCCTTTCAAGTTCGGAGAATCGCTCATCACCCACGCGGCTGTCCTACCGTGCCGAGACGCTGAGGGAAGCCTGCTCGCTCTGCTGTTGCGGCCGACCCAAGGCGGTCCGGCGACCAACCAATACGTCGTCGGTAATCGGCGATTTCTACAGAATATCCGCGTAACACCCCTCTCTGCTCTGAGGTCTATAGGTGCGCTGGAAAGCGGGCCCGCGGCGCAAGAGGTCTACATTCCGCACATGCGATCAGCCTTGCCGCGTCCACCATTGCGCCCGCAACCTTCATTCGATGACGACCTACCGGGCCCGCCCCACCCTCTGAACGAACATCTAAAGCCGATCGTCTGCCCTTGTCGAATCATCCTTCCCATCCGGCTGCACGACGATCTACAGCGCCAGGGCTATACCGTAACGCTGAATGGTGAGCCATATACCGCTCGGCTGTTCGATATCACTGCCGCGCAGGGCGACACCGTGCCGTCACTCGGGCTCAAACTGGCCCACATCGATGGGCACATTCTCATGTCGCTCTACAACCCCAACAGATCGGCTGGGGGCTGGGGTCCCTTGCACGCCGGTATTTCATGGCATGGCGCTGGCGAAATCTCCAGCAACCCAAGGATGGCGACGTCCTTCCGGGCCGGGGTCTTCCGCCGCTTTAACAACGAATCCAAGACGAGGACGCTGCTGCTCGCGTTCGACCCGTGGGGCCAGGACATGTACGCACTTGATATCCGCATCACGTCGCTGGCCAAACCGCCGTTGGCGTCGGGGACGCCTGAGCCTATGCCCGTCGTGCGGGCGAGGTCCGATGCCAGCGTTGAAACGATGTCCGTGGGTGGCCCGCCGTACGACGATAGCGGCCAGAACTTCGCTACGCTCGCCTCCTTTGGCGATGAGGTGAACTGAGATGGACAGCAGGAGTACTGATTGAGGACAAGGATGGTGAGTGCACGATATATAGTATATCGTTGGGACGGTGAAGTGTCTGAACGTGAAAGCACAGGAAGCCACAGTCTCCGGATGTTTATACATAGCCCTCCTTACCAGTGACGACGCCGTATGCAGGACCGCCCTTGCCGAACATCCTGCGCAGGTCGCTCGCCAGCGCCTCGGGCTGCTCAAAGGCAGCGAAGTGCCCGCCCGCCTCGTGCTCCGACTCGAACACGACCTTCCCGAGCAGGTGTGCCCATCTGCATCCGTCGTTAGCCCCATCCAAGCGGCGCACACCGCGGCAGAACGCATAGGAGGCAGCGGTTGTGGGAATGAGACGCACGATTTCGGGAGGCGTACGCGCTCGCCGGGGAAGAAGGCGACGCCGAGCGGGACGGACGTCCAGCGCGTGCCCGCGAACATGTCGTGCGCGTTCCCGCCGGTGAGCTCGTAGTAGATGCGCACGTTCGCGCCCGGGCCGGCGCGGGAGAACCAGTAGATGGAGATCCACTCGAGGACTGTCAGTAGCGGAGAGCACTGTAGCATTAGCGGCGTGCCAACGTGCGAGGGAAGGAAAGGGCGGGCGGCGCACTTTCGTCCTCGGTCCAGGGGTAGTTGTCGACGGCCTTGGCGAGCTTCTCGTAGATCCATGCCAGGAGGCCGACGGGCGAGTCTGCGAGGCTGTAGGCCAGTGTCTGTGGGACTGTTGCCTGGACTTTGAAGTACCCCATGCCCCGATTCTGGAAGTTCTGCGCTTTCATCAATGATTCTCTTAAGCCTGCGTTGAACGGCGCGGTCAGGATCTCGAGGAAAAGGAGGGGGTTAGCGAAGGGCGTTGGGGCGCGGTAGCTGACGAGAGTGCTCGCGGTGAGCCAATCGTGGAGAAGCCTGAGCGAGTAGAGGGAAGCTCACACTGGCATATTAGAGAGCCATCCTTTGAGGTGCTTGTGGCCGTATATATTGGCGACGAATACCCCGATCTAGTGAAGAAGCATAAGGACGGGATTTCAGGCATGATACACAGCAAGCGACATACAACATGACCCAAATCGCCGCCCTGGTACACTGTTAGGGGTCAGCATAGCTGAGAAACCGTGATGTTCTGTACAACTCGCCGTATTCATCGTAGCCAAGAGATACCATCAACTTGTTCATGACCTGACGGAGGTTAGGCATCCAGAATCAGTGGACGTGGACGTGGTATCCGGACGCACTTCCGCATACTGAGGACCAGCGAATCCCGGCTTGCTGGGTCCCTCCGAGAAGCCAAACCCAGGGAGGCTGGGCGCGACGACGTGGAACGCGGGATGCTCATGCGAGCCAGCAGTGAGCAACGGCAGCAGCTTCCGGACTTCCAGGAAGTGACCGGGCCCTGAATGCGGCAATTCAACGCGTTAGTGCACTGTAAAACGAGGCTCTTATGAACACTCGCGCGGACTATACTCACAACCATGTACGAAGAGCAGAGGGATGGCGTTTTCCACTTCGCTCTTCTGGTGCACGAAGTGGATGTTGAGCGACCCGAAGCCGTCGACCTCGACGTCTGTCGTAAACTGCGGGAGTTTGTTGATGGCACGCTCTGCCTTGCGCCAATCGAAAGTAATCTTCCAGTATTCGGTGAGTCGCTTGGCATCCGCGAGCGGCAGCCCGTATTTCCATCCTGCGCTCTCGAGCTCGTCGGGGAGGGTGGCCAACTCGAGTTTCTGGCGGAGGAGCTCGAGGTCCGCATCAGGAACGTTGAGAGCGAAAGGTTTGGCCCAGCTGGACATGGTTGTGGCAGACGCACACCAACAGCATTACACGGTCTACTTATACATCTCTCGCGGGGGAACAGCCGATCTGACGGCAGGAGGATTATCGCCGCTGGAAGGCTGCGGTCTGTCTGTTGGAATTTAGCGGCAGAGTTCGTGAGAGCCGTCGTCGCGGACAGTGGGTCCGATGTTCTCGGAGAGCCCCCGGCGATCACGTGCAGGCAAGAAAGCGGTAGTGCGGGCGTCTATGTGGTGGACTTGGTGTTTGCGCTGTGCCATGGTCATGCTCGCCCTCCGCGTCCATCGCTGTCCATGCGCTGCTTCTCGGGCTAGCTTATACAGGGCATACTCCTCTCAGCCTGCCATCCCGCCCCTGCCTCCGCCCAAGCTTTGGAAGGCCAAGTTTCCCATCAACAACACCTTGCGACGCGAGCGATCGGTCCTCAAAGACCCACGGAGCGCGAGGTTGGTTGCGCGTTCCTTCCTGTCCCAACCGAAGAGTAACGATGGCGGGAAGATTGTCATCGAGGCTTTTCCTGGTATGTCACACGCAACACGAACATCTTGGCGCACACGTCTCATATGTTCCATGCAGGTCCGGGCGCTCTCTCAAGAGCGTTGCTCGAATTGCCGCCATCCGAAGTACGGAAGCTAATCATTCTCGAGGACGACGAGCAGTTCTTGGAGGCGTTAAAGGTAGTTTGTGCTGTACGATTGACCCCATTGACTCGGACCTGACTCGTCCAGCCTCTACAAGATGCCGACCCTCGTGTGACAATCGTGCCCATGTCCGGGCACAGTTGGGATTCGTACAACCATCTCGAGGAACACGGACTCTTGGAGGGCTTGCAAGTGCAACCATGGGAAGGCCCACGTGAGTCTCTCCTTCAGTGACCTCACGCATCTGTCGTTCAGCCCCAATTCCTGACCAGCGGTATTTTGTCTCTGCTCATAGCCCCCAACCTGCACTTCGTCGCCCATCTTCCTGTTAGCGTCAAGGGCGAACAGCTCATAGCTCAGCTCTTCCGCTGTATACCAGAGCGCTCCTGGTTGTTCCAGTATGGCAGGGTGCCAATGAGTCTCGTTCTGACGAATTACGTTTGGTCGGTACGTTCTGCACCAGCATGCCGATATCCCCCGATTCGATGTATTGACGGCTCATCTCTGTAGCGTGTAACTGCAGTTCCCCGAGACATACGACGTTGTAAGCTTGCCGTCATCGCCGAAGCCACGGCAGACGTCCGAGAGGCGGTCGATCCCGCAGAACTCGAGCCTTACGGAGAACATTTCCATCCGATACCCCCGGCGGGCGGCCACCATAAGTCGATATCGAGGAGGGTCGGTCAGCCGATGCACGCCTTCACAGCAGTACCCTACGTGGAACAGGTTTGTCCACCTGTTCGGAGCATGTTGTCGCCTGCTAATCGCCATGGCAGGTCATCGACAGAGGCGACATCGAAAAGTGGGACTTCTGCCTGCGGCGGCTGTTCGTGCTCAAGAACACTCCGCTCAAATCCGCGCTGAAGTGGGTCTGTCCAGTCTTCGTCGTCGCCGCGTACATTGATCCCCCGTTGCAGCTCTCTGGCGCCTGGGGCGACGTCACTCCTCAAGGACCTGACGGACGCGAGGATTCCGCTGGAACAGCGCGTTAATCCGATGAAGGCCCCGCGCGACCTGACGGTCGCCGACTGGACGTTGCTCCTGCGCGCGTTCAACAACTGGCCGTTCAGGCCCGCGGTGAGTTCCGTGTTGTCGAACAGGATACGTCTTGTGTACTGACGCTTGTCGGCGTAGGATCTGATGATTAGCGACGGGTTCAAGGACGACTATGATTGAACGTCCTCGCATGCGTTGCGCAGTAGTCATCGCGCGGCATCCTGTAGCGCGCCCCCGACGTATAGTCTATGGGGGAACACGATCTTATGACAGTCTTATACTAGTACAGTGCATGTAATAACAGCGTGCAGTGCAGCACTGAACGATCTATGCCGCTTCCGTTCTCACCGTAAGACGTTACGTAGACCCTCCGAGTCGTCGCTAAGCTTGATCACCAGCTTCTCTTACGCATTTGACATGAATATCTTGTTGCAATTCGCCCATTGCATTCGTTACCTACTGTAAGACCTGACCTCGAACAGCAAGGCCCTCATCGTATCTCATCCTTCAATCAAACCCACTCCTTCCCGGGACGACGCCATACGCCGGCCCACCCTTGCCATACATCTTCCGCAAGTCGCCCGCGAGCAGCTCCGGCTGCTCGAACGCGGCGAAATGTCCGCCCTGGTCGTGCTCGGACTCGAACACGACGTTCCCGACCATGTGAGACCACCTGGCGCCGATTGCGCTCGCGTCAGCGATCGGGCCTGCGGCATGCAGATACTCGCGGACGGGGGACGTACTGCTTGGGCTGCTGCATGATCTCCTTGGGGAAGAAGGACACGCCGAGCGGGATGGATCGCCACTTGGCGCCCTCGTAGATCTCGTGCGCGTTCCCGCCGGACATCTCGTAGTAGATGCGGGCTGAAGCGGCGGGGCCCGCGCGCGAGAACCAGTACATCGAGATCCACTCGAGGACTGTGGGGCGTGTAGCGGTTTCTCCGTCAGACGAGCGCAGGCGCGGAAGGGGGGAGTGGTCCGTGATCTCGACGAGCTTCTCGTAGATCCACGCGAGGAGGCCGACGGGCGAGTCGGCGAGGCTGTACCCGAGCGTCTGCGGCTTCGTCGACTGCTCGAGGAAGAAGCCCCAGCCGGTCGCTTGGTACGCGTCGTATTTCTTGAGCCGGGCCTGGGCGGAGGCGTCGAACCGGGAGGAGAGGTAGATGAGAGGGTTCGAAAAGAGAGTGGGCGCGTAGTAGCTGCGGATATTGGCAAGAATGTCAGAACGAGGGCGTGATAGGGTGGATATGAGTACGGACAAGGGCATGTTGGTGTGCCAGGCCTTGATGTGCTTGTGCGCATAGTAGGTCACGGCGTGGTGGCCAATCTGCATGCCCAAGGTGAGAAGCTTGATGGGTTAACCCACACTCAGGCGATAGACTTACGATGCTTCCCCAGTCGCCGCCCTGGTATACTGGGTCGGGAGGTTGAGTGTCTATCATAGGCGTGAAGACAGACATTATGCATGCACGCACCAAATTCTTCATATCCCAGGGATATCATGAGCTTGATCATTACCTGTGCCTCGAATGAGCTTTCGATGTACGCAATGAATCACGCCGCTACATACCTCAGCGTACTGACAAGCAGCGAAACCCGGCTTCTTTGGCGCCTCCGAGAAACCGAAGCCGGGCAAGCTGGGGGCGACGACATGGAAGCTGGGGTGATCGGGAGACTCTGCTGTGAGCAGAGGCAGGATCTTGCGGCTCTCGAGAAAATCTCCCGGCCCTGCGAGAGACGTAGGTTTTAGCGCGGGCTGAGTAGACAGATGAGAAATCGAAAACATTAGACTCACATCCATGAACGAAGAGGAGCGGGATGGCATTCTTCACTGCGCTCCTCTGGTGCACGTAGTGGATGTTGAGGGTGCCAAAGTCGTCGACCTCGATGTCTCGAGTGAACATCGGCAGCTTGTTCATCTGGGCCTCGGACTTGCGCCAGTCGAAGGAGTCCTTCCAGTACGCGACCAGACGCTTGACGTCGGCGAGGGGTACGCCATACTTCCATTCTGCGCCGTCGAGTTCGTCAGGAAGCTGAGTGAGCTCGAGTTTCTTGCGTAGGAAGTCGAGGTCGGCTTCAGGCACGGCGAGGGTGAAGGGCTGCTCGGTGGACTTGGGAGACATCTTCGACGCTCAGGTTCTTGGTGGGATAGCAGTGGGGGACCCAAAAGAAAGTACAGGGCTGCTTATAACAGTCCCTGTCCCTTGCAAGCTGACCAACGTCAGTACCGAAGGCAAGTGGTTCATGGCCAACATGGAACGTCGGGATGAGATCGACGTCAACGTTGAGTCAACGGCCGCACGCACTGCGCTCCCCGGTGGTACTGAGTGTTAGTCAGCCCAGAAGAAGAGTCCGATAGCAAGCGTCATTGCTGCTGCACGAGCGAGGGCCGCGTCGCCGTGGGTCAGTGTGGCCGCGTACGCGTAGTGGTTCGGCAGAAAGAATGATCGGAGTGAGCGCGTTGTTTACGCGTTGTTTGGCTCTGTAGCCGCAGACGCTGCGGCACCGAGTCCTCTCTTGGATTTTTCATCTCCTTTCTCAGAAGGCTCCGTCGCCTGGTCGCGCGACCATCCCATCCCATGTAAGCCAGTGTCTTAGCCCAACATTACAAAGCCTCGCGTCATCTGAGCCTTCTTCTGGTTCTACTGGCGCGGATATCGTCGGCTCCGTTACCGCTCAAACGGCGCTCCGATCCTCCGCTGGTAAAATGTCGCTGCCATCACTGAGGGAGTGCAGAACACAAGTCCTGCCCTATCACCGTTCTTGGTGGTAATGAATGCGGTACTTCAAAAATTCTCAGAGATGGCGACTTCCAAGGAGCCTCTCGCGTGCGCCGCTTCCAGCAGTTTATACACCAAGGATATGCATGTAGAGAGTGAAACAATATAGCAGTACAACGCCCGTGATACAAGACAAACAACTCCTCAGCTCGCCGCCACCTCCAGCTCCCGCGTACGCGGCTCCGGAGAGTCAGGCCACTCGATCGGTGTCCCGGGATCCTGAAGGACGCACTGTCAGTACGAGACACAACGGACGCATGCAGAGCACGAGCACGAACCTCGGTCTCCATCTGCGACTCAACCTCGGTCGGCACCTGCGACGGCTCGTCGGCCTGCGTGTACCCGGCGGCGGCGGCGGACTCCTGGCTCTCTTCCATCGGGACGTCCACCTGCGTGTCCGTCTGCGTGTCTGTCTGTGTGTCTGTCTGCGATTCATCGCGGGCTGCGGAGGTTTCTTGCGAGTCGCCCGAGGGGGTGCCAGCTTTCTTCTTCTGCCGCCCCGCGCCCTTCTTCTCCGCAGGAGGCAGGCCGAAGAGCGTCGTCTGCCGGCCGGCCTCCTTCTTCTCCTTCTCCTTGGGCTTCGCCTTGCCCTTCCCGGCCGCTGTGCAGAGAGGTAGGAGGTGTCAGCAAACGCTAGCATGGTGGAGGATAGGAACGAGAGGATGCGTACGTTTGCCCTTCTCGGCCTCTGCGGCGTCCACCTTCGCGAAGAAGCTCTCGCTCTTGTGCACGGACTTGTGCGCGTCCACGTTGCGCGCGAACGGATTCCGGTCTTTGGCGCTGTCAGCGCCGGGTTTCCGCGCGAACGGGTTGCTTCCTGTTCACATAGCACTTCAGTATCATACTCATCAGTGCCAGTGAAGGAACGCGGCACTTACTAGGCTGATGAGCTTTCGCCACGAAGCCAGAGATGGAGTCGCCGACGGCGCGCCTCTTCGCACCCGAGTCAATTCCAGGCGAGCCTGCGCGTAGAGGCTCTTCGAACGGCCGTTTGCGCTTTCCATCTGTGGACGGCGAACCCCAGCCGCTGTCCTGCGTGCTCTCCCCATACACCGTGGCATCGTCTGTCATCTGTGTGTCCGTCATCCCACGCCCTGACCCCGACCCGCCCGCTGTTGCAGACGGCGTCGCGCGTTCGAGCCCCGGGCGGTGCAGCGCAGGGGGCGGGCGGAAGTCCTGGAACGCCTTCGCGCGCGCCGCTTCCCCCGCACCATTAGCGTTGGCCGCGGGGAGGCGCATCGCCGGAACAGGCGCGAAGTCGTCCGCAATCGCGCGGCGGCGGTCGCGCAGGCCCTCGAGGCGGTCGTCGGCGGCGCGGGCGGCTTTGAGCGCCTCGAGGCGCTCCTGGAGGCCGAGGAGGTGGTAGAAGCCGGCGACCTTGATCGCCATGTCGAACGAGGGCGTGAGGTGGAGGAGGCGCGCGAGGTCGAGCGCGCGCGCGAGCCGGTCCGTCTTGCACGCGTGCTGGATGAGCTGGATGAGCGCCTTGTCGAGCGCGAGCTCGCGCGCGGCGAGGCTGTCCGTCGTCAGCTCGTCCTCGCCGAGGCCGTCGCGGAGGATGTCGAGCAGCATCGTCTCGCGCGCGAAGCTGTATGGCGGGAATGAGATACACAGAAAGGATATGGGAAGAGAGACCGGACGTACTGCTCCTCGAGCGGTGCCTCCTTGGGGTCCGTACGCTTGAACGGCAGGCGGATGGGGAGCTCCTGGATGAGCGGGCGAGGGAAGCCGGGGTGCGCCTGGCGGCCCTTGAGGATGAGGCACATGAACGCCTCGCCCGCGACGCCGACGGGCCAGTACGACTCGTGCTTGCCCTCGCGCCGCTCGAGCTTGTTCGTGTCGAGCGCGCGCATCCACGTCGCGGAGAGCGGGATGCGGAAGCGCGGCATGAGGTGCAGCACGCCGGAGGAGTCGTATATCGCCGGGGCCTTTAGGGTGCATGTGTGAGCGAGGTTTTGGTGGGGAAAGTAGACAGGGATGCTCACGCCTTCTTCTGTGATCCCGACCCACTTGAGTGTGTGTCGCTTGGGTATGGGGAGCGCGTCCTTTTGGAGGATGCAGAAGTCGTCGAATTTGATCAGTCGCCCCGTGAGGTTCTGCGAGCCTATGGTCGTCCTGTCAGCAGCTCGCCTCCACTCGCATGGGCTACGGTCTACTACATACCATCCATGGTGGTGCTCCCGTCGCGCGAGACGACGAACACCCACTCGCTGCCCGCGACCATCGTGACAAAGTCGCCCGGCATGCTCAAGCACGCGCGCTCGATGCCGCTCCCCGTGAGGAAGACGAGCTCGCCGTCGCTCGTCGCGAGCACGACGGTGCCCTGCCCGCCGATGTCGACGTCGCTCTTGTCGCGGAGCGACTTGGAGGGCTGGGGGCCGCCCGCGGCGAGCCCGAGCACCCGCACGCCCGCGGGCAGCTCGTACGTCCACTCGGACTGCGAGGCCCAGGTGCCGTAGGGCTTGTAGATGACGTGGGCGGGGTGCTCGGCTTCCGGCTGGCAGGCGTATAGTGCGCCGCGTTCGCCTATGATGCGTGTGAAGTCAGGGATGCAGGGAGTGGGCAAGTGTGAAGAGGCAACGTACCGAGCGAGGCCATGTCGTAGCGGAAGTGGTCAGTAAAGTGGTAGCTCTTCCGGAGTGACCGGTCGTGGAACTCGACGTTCACGATGTGATGCGTGTCCTGGTCAGTGACCTCGATGACACCAATCATGTTATATGCTGCAAAGTGGTGTCATGATAACTAAGGCAGTGGCAGTGACAATCCATGAACTTACTTAGATACCGCTTCTTGTTCTCCATTGGAGTCGAGCCTGGCTGGAAGGCGGGCTGTGCCTTCGTCACACTTACTGCTCGAGGATCAGCATAAACTCCACACCATTTCTGATATACACACCCATCTCCTTGATTCCGCCCTCCGCCGCCAGTCGCTTGGCCTCCCCACCATCGTCGTTCAAGGCGCCATCCAGGTCGTCCAGAATCCAATCATCATTGTCAATGTCAATGCCCAGGTCCTCGTCCAGATCGACTTCCCCGCCCCCGCCGGCCTTCTCGGGCCGCGCAACAGCGACGTTGTCGTCGTCAAACAGGGTCGGGGTGCCCTTCCGCTTTACAGGAACTGTCACCGAGTTCGTGCCCACGGATTGTTTGACGGGATCGGGAGCAGAGGCTGGGATGGGGTCGGGCCAGCGGGTGAGGTCTCCGGAGGTGTCTGTCCACGCGAGCAGGTTGCGCGAGGGGGAGAAGGCCATCTGCGTTACGGGTGCGTTCAACGCACCCTGGTATCTAGAATAGAGCATGTAGTCAGTGTGTGCCGCGTGAGCATTGGACAGTATACATGCCGGAAAAGCATACGCCTGTTCTGGGTTGACCAGATGAAGATTCCGGACTTGGCAGCAGCGGCGAGGTAAACGCCATTACTGGAGAGGGCGAGTGCGGTGATGTCGCCTGAGCATGCGTCGTCGGAGAGCGTAGAAGACTTCGACCAGTCGGAGCGGGATATTGTTACGATTTCTGACCCGGAAGGTCAGGGAACGCGCAGGGCAGGATGGCACTGCAATGAGGAGCTCACCGTGGGTACGTGTAGCTACGAAGAAGTATTGGCCAGAGGTGTGCCAAAGTGCAGAACAGTCATAACCAAACTCCGGTGCTCTGCGCATGACGTGAGTGTGTGGATCCTCTGTCAGAGGACGGTTGGACGAACTCTGTGTCTGCCACCGCAGGTAGCACGCCTTCAATCACTTTCTCTTGTTTGGGTTCGCTCCCTGAGAGATCCCAGACGATGATCTTCCCGTCGGCGCCACATGTAGTCTACGAAAAGGTCAATGGCAATCAGGATGACCAAAAGAAGGCGCAGACCAATAGGGAACCGGAGGGATGCCACGTTGCTTTGCGGACTGCCTTGGAGTGTCCTTCGAGGACGGTCATGTTGGTAATGTCTTGTAGGTCGATGACTTTGACTGTAGGTTCGCTATATGTACGTCAGCCCTCTGGTTCACGAATATTGGGGAGGAATAGTTTGATCGCCGGGGTGGTGTAAGAAATGGATGAGACAGGAGATTCCACCTGACGGAGGCATCGCATATTGCGGCGGAGAGGATGCGCACGCGACACACTCCCTTTCAAGGGCAAGTGGAAGGGGACACGTCGGGGTGGAAGGTATAGGCACTCACTCGGAAGTAACCGCGACTCTCTTTCCCTTGGGGTCGACTGCGACACAACGGATGGGTACGCCGGCGGCATTGGCGACGAGACCACGCATGTTGGGCTTTCCGAGCTCATATTGCCTGACATCGGAGTCCTTGCTTCCAGACAACCAGCAGTCGGGCTGCGAGGCGTGATCAAAGGTGAGGGGCCGAAGGCAGAGAGAGAATGGCGACGTACTGCGGCGGCGATAGTAGTGACTTCCTCGTTTGACTCGGTCGCGCACGGGGGCTCCTGGTCTTCGCCAAGTGAGGTGTCCCAGATGCGGACGAGGGTGTCTGCGCCGCCTGTGTATACGCGTCTGAGGGAGGACTATGAGTGAACGAGAGGGACAGCGCGTGCAGGAGACGAGACTGACGAGCCGTCGCGAGAGAAGGCCAGACACGTGTTTCCTGGGCCGTGTGCAGGGTTGACGAGGGTCTTGGGGGGCATCGTGGCCAGGCGGGGGAGAGGAGAGGGCGAGAGGGAGGACGGGAAGGAGCGAGCGCGGCTAAGCGCCAGACTACAACGCGTCCGGCGTCTCTTGTAAACGCGTCTCGTCACGCGTCAGTGTCACACCCTCTCTCGAAGGGAAATCTGCGAGAACTATTTTGCTTCTCTCAGTTCTGGAATGGCTGCTATACTTACTACAACTCGGCCGTCAGTTGTTTTCGCAAATGGAGAGACCCGGGATGCGAGGATCAGCAGCACACCGTTGCCGGTTCACCAGCCCAGAGATTGTGTGCTCGGCGTATGTATCGAGAAAAGCGAGATATATACATGTATGTGACTGATACGCCAAGGGACTACACAAAGATAGAGCGAGACCACTACTCAGTGTTCTGCATGCAGGTAGTACAGCGGCGTCCTCCAGCTAGTATAAAGACCCAGCGTGTAAGGCATCGTAGCCTGTGTTAAGGATGAGTATCGACGAGCGGCGTACGAATGGCGGGCTTCCGCTAGAAAGTAAGTTACGAAGTTCTCCGCGGGCAGGTACAGCGTTATGCCATCTTGAGGATGAAGCGGTAAGTCGTGAGATGTGTGTATTTTGAATCCATACATCATATGACATACTTGGAATGTGATGCCTGACATTGTCAGAATTGACATTTGCGCCAGGGAATAGAGTGTCCGTGCTGAGGCCAAGGTTGGCCTTCGCTGCAGCATGCAAGCAGCCTGGTACGATTGGCAGAGTCTGCTCCCGCAAGCCAGGCGAAAGTGTGTAGGCATACTGCATACTACCGTCAGCGTATCATTCCAACGACAAGAGCCTCAAGGAACTTGACGTACCAGCCGCCAGCTACAAGCCCCTCATAACGTCCGCGAGATCCTGCACGGTGCTCTCCGGGACCTTTGGAGTATTTGTCGTCTGATACTCCCGCTGTCCGGCCTGAAAAAGAGAGCATTGGATGAGTCGACGATAGTTTGCGCAGCCCGCAGAAGTAGACATACCTGTCCCAAGAGGCTCTGCACCTGCGCAAACTCCCCGTTGATTTGCGCGGTGACGTCCGCGACCTGACTTTTCGAGATGCGCGCCTGCACGGCTTTCGAGCGCTTTTTGGACGCCTGGATTTGCTGCTTTGCGCCCGCGCGCCGGGCGTCCTTCGAGGATGCGCTGGTCGTCTTTGGCTTCTGTTTCTGTTGTTTTGTGGGTTTCGACATGGTGGTAGTAGGGAATGCCAGTGAGGGACACAGGTGCCCGAGGGCGGCTCAGAAATGTGGATGAGTAAAAGAAGTGTCGAAGGAGTGCGCCAGCCGTCGATCGCGATCTGGCGTTAGCGCTCGGCGCCACAGTCATGTACTTTCTGACCTGCTTGACATGTTGCGCGCACTTTGGAGGGGAGCAGCTTCTCATCAGCCTACAGGTTTACGCTCCCCAATGCTACAGAAACAAGCTCGTTGCAGCAGTGGATGAACAGAGAGCACGAATGAACTCGGTTCGCGACAGCTAATGTACACACAGGTACATATATTCCCTTGACACATATTGCCCCCCCAAAAGTCCATAAGATCTACTCGAAGTTCCAGGTGACCCCATGGAGACGACCAACAGCGAGAGGGGCAAGCTGCTCAAAGGCGGCGGGGGAGAGGTCGATGCTCCCTGAGGCGCAGCCAGCGCAGAGGTCGACCACGACGGCGTCGACGTGATGACCATTATCTGTTTGAATTACTCAGAAACGTTACGGGATCGGGCTCATGAGGCGGACTTACAGTTGACACCAATGTGTCGGTAGCAGTTGGAGCCGCCGGCGTACTGGTCGGCGCTGAGGGCGACGATGAAGTCGCTGTCTTGGCTGATGGATCCGCAGGCCCCGTATGCGCCGCCGTTGTAGAAGTAAGTGCCTGCAAGGGTACAAGGATGAAAATCTCCGCTCTCGGTTGGTCGTAGTATCGTATACGCACCGTCACCGGAGTAGGCATGCGCCCTGCTTGAGAGCAGGACTGTGGCGATGGCAACGGAGAGAGCCTGAAACAGCATAGTGTTGTCGAAAGTGAGGGTGTGTTGGCGAATTCTGTGTGAGGTGAGATGGTGCGTCTCCTCGGCGTACGTGAGGCTTTTATAGCGTCGAGGGACTGTAATATCTGCAGCGAGTTATTGGATGAGCGAACAAACCTACCGGACACCGCGGACCCGACAAGTTCTGGAGTATGAAGGGCGGACCTAGCTTGCAGTACAGATGTTTGCAACATGTGGGCCAGTTGCGTTTGACAGGTTTGTGGCGGTACCGTACCTACCGCGACATATGGCATGTCGCAGGTGCCTCGTGCCTTGTCCATATTGCCGCGCGTGGGTCCCTGTGGAGGTCTTCGCTGGGTAATATTGTAGCAACACCAGAAGCAGGGGTGCGCACACATGTATGATACACAGCCCCATGTCATTGGAGAAAGAGAATGCACACAGCGGAACTCCGAGGGATTTGTACATGGAAACAAAGAGGACGAGACGTACCGCCCGTCATCTTCTTTCTCAACGCCTCATCATCGAAAGCGAGCTCGGCCACGCTCGGTCTTGAGTCAAGAGCCAAGGAGACTCAGAGCGTGCGAGTCGAGTGCAGGCATGCTTCCCGAACCACCGAGTCTCGGCTACTGCGCGCTGTATGCGCAGGTGTAGGGACTAGACTGGGTTGCCATATACCATGTAAGGGCCGACCAGAACCAGGATCAGCATGCGTACAATGGGAACGCGTGCGCACTGTGATACTGCCAACCGGTCGGTAATGGCCTCGAATAATCGAGTAGGGACCAATATCACGAGGAGCAAGACGCTGCTGGATCGCAGGCAAACGCTTAACGGGTCCTTTCACTGGCGTATGCTGTATGGAGGAGCATATGTCAGCCGCAGCGGAAACGAAACGACGGGAATCAAGTACCAGGGATACGCAGGGGAAATACCGCTCTGTGGACTCGCCGTACTCCAGTCGTCATCTGGAAATGCAAGCAGATGTTGTTCACGCTGCGCTGTCCCAATCCGGGGTCGGCGGTGATGTGCTCTGGGTAAGCAGCGCACTGGCCAGGCCGCCGCTGTCTTCAGCCTGGGCGGTGGGCGGCAAGCTGTCATTTGTGGATGCTGCCATTGATTGAAATGCGGCCACAGTTTCACAGGTTGCTACTGCATGTGTTCACCATAAAGTCTGGATGCAAGTAGCTAAGTCAAGTCTCGGTCGCTGCGCACGTTGTTGTGCCGAGGGATCCATGGATGTAATATGTCGAAAGGCAGAGTTAGGAGCGCTTGTTGCCGAACAGCCACCCGGCAAAACGCGCGGGAAGTCTGAGCCCAGAGAGGCAGGTGAGGTGTTCAACCTACTCCGACCTCACCGATTCTACTTCCTCCGCTCATGTCCAGGTTCATCAGTCTCCGACCGGGATATGCAGCAATGCTTCACTGCATGAAGGGATGTGCTATCCGCTCAGCTTGCCACTGCCGACGCTACATCACGAGAGCGACTAAATGAACTGTTTAAACGAAAAGTACCCTTGGTAGAGCCTATGATTTTCCGATACGACCCTATCACCTGGAGCCCTGCTCTCTCGTCGTCCAGGCACGGGGAGCGTTGAATGCTCACTCAACAACGTTGCGTGCTTAATATCACCTCTTATAGACACTCCGCATGTGGTCAGGAGACGTACCTTGCTGGAAGGTGAGCCTGTTCGCCGTTTCACGGAAAAACCCGGCTAAACTTCGTGCATCATCCATCCACGAAGCCGTCTATCAGGGCGAGTCTATATGCCTTCGCGAGTCGCCTGAGAGAAACAAGACCGCCGCATGCAGCTTTAAACACTCGGAGCCGAGCTTCGCGCTTCTAGGCTTGTGCTCCGTCGTCACTGGGCTCGCTTCGCCGGGCGACTTGGCGGCGTCGTCCGCCTGCAACAAAGGCCCCGTGAATGGGGGGCGCCAACTCCCCGCGGCCCGACGACACCCAACGTTGCGGTCCGCCGGATTGGATGGCAGCGGCCGCGGAAATACCTCACACTTCTCTGCGGCGGTCCAAGGCGTCCACTGACGACCGCACGTCGCGTGCTGGACACAAATATACGATGCAAGTTCGTATAAAAGCGAGAACGGGTAGAGCGATTGGAGCTCAGGTCGGTACCTCCAGCTCATCTTCAGTAAACCCACTGCGATGTTTTCCTTGGTCTCTGCGCTCCTCATCGCTGCCCTCGGTGCCGCTAGCGTCAACGCCCACGGCTACGTGCAGGACGTTGTCGTCGGCTCGACGCATTGGACTGGGTACCTGCCGTACAACGACGTGTACGAGAACCCCCAGCCCAAGCGCATCATTCGCGCCATTCCCGGCAACGGTACGTCTGTTGTTCTCCTACCGTGTACCAGGATATCGTACTGATGCTACCTATCAGGACCCGTCACGGACCTCACTCTGATTGAGTAAGAGTAGTACCCCTACGTTTTTTCTGGACGGATCTGACGCGACTCTCATTCTTTCCAGCGTCCAGTGCAACGGATGGACCGACGGAGGAGTCATCGGCTCCCAGCCCGCTCCCATTTTTGCCACCCCGATTCCTGCGGGCTCCCAGGTTCACCTGAACTGGACTGCCTGGCCCGACTCGTACGTGCATAGTCCCGACACCCTGAGCGTGCATGGCTAACATGGCGTCCGTAGCCATGTGGGACCCATCATCACCTACCTCGCTCGCGCTCCGAGCGACATTACCAAGTGGCAGCCCGGCGACGCGTACGTAGAATGGAGCGATGTAGCCAGGTGCTATGCTCGACGCTGACTCTGCCTGTGTACAGCGCTGTCTGGTTCAAGATCGACGAAGCCGGCAAGACCGCCGACGGCAAGTGGGCGGCGACCGACGGCCTGTACGCGACGAACTCGATCTACACCTTCACCATCCCGCCCAAGCTCAAGGCCGGCCAGTACATCATTCGCCACGAGATGTTCGTGTTCCTATTGGGATTCTGCTCAGACGTCCGACTGACATTGCGTCTCGCCATCTAGCATCGCCCTGCACGGCGCCTTCGCCTACCCGGGCGCGCAGCTCTACCCGTCGTGCATCCAGATCGAGGTCACCGGTGGTGGAAACGCGCTGCCCGACGCTTCCAGTCTGGTGTCCTTCCCCGGCGCATACACCCCCGAGACGTGAGTGTTTCGTTGTTGCCGCAACGAGCAGGAGTCAGACTGAAGTCGTGCTCCAGTCCCGGCATCGTCTTCGACGTGTACGACGACCCCGACTCCGTCTACCCGATCCCCGGCCCCGCTGTGTACGTCGTTTTCGTCGGTCTTCCCCATGTGAATCTGTAGACTGATATCTTGCAACAGCTGGACCGGTGGAAACTGAGCGCATTGAGTAGGAGGCTAGCGTGATTGTGTAGTGTTTCTCTTGATTTGTCCACACTGCGGATTGAGGATATGTGACTGATTGGAGCCGAATCGAATCGAATCTCACTCATCTACATGAGCAGTTACGATGCATCTAAGTCACTTGTAGCGGCGTCAGCCAAACGAGAGCGTCGCTAGGTAAGGTCGGCTAAAGAGAAGCGTTTTTTCTAAGTGAGAGCTCCTGGTTAGACACCATACATTCGTCGCGCGTTCTCCCTCCCCTCCCGCAAGACCCGCTCAGTATCCCACCGCACGCCCTCCTGCGCCGCCTCGTTCGCGACGTCCGCCGTGAACTCCGCCGTCCATGGGATCATGGCCGTATGTGAGAGCGGGAGCCGGCCCTTGACAGCCTTGAGCGTGTTGTAGATGTTCGAGGGCGCCATGAAGGGTGCGTCCGTCTCGAGCAGGATGCGCAGTGGAGATGGGGACGTGGATGGGGACGCGGCGGCCATTTGGCGGATGACGGCGGAGGTGTTGAGGTTTGTGGCGTATGTGATGACGCCTGTGTGTGGGTGGGTACGAGGTCAGCAAGGAATACTGGAGCGAGGATGGTGAGGCACGGACCTGTGATCCCGATATAGAGGTTTGGGAAGTGCTCGAGCATGCGCGCGGCCCATTCAGGCGAGTCGGTGTAGCAGTGTATGTGTATCTAATCTACCGTTTCAGTCCACAAGAACTCATTTCTACGACGCGATGTCGACTCACCCGATGATCCTTGGGAACGTGCTCCTTGAGGATGCGCTCCGAGTCCTCCTCCGCCTCGCGTGTGTGGATCGTCAGCGGCTTGCCCAGCCGCACGGCGTGCTGGAGCTGGCGGATAAACACCTCCTGCTGCTTCTCGCGTGGGGAGTTGTCGTAGTGGTAGTCTAGGCCGATTTCGCCCCATCCGACGCAGCGCGGGTGTGCCATCGCCTCCAATCTGCATGTGGGGTGAGACTACCGGTTCGGGGGCGCAAGGGACTGGGGACTGACATGTCACGTTCTACGTCGTCGGAGTATTCTTTCGCTTCATGTCTGTGCGTGTAGTGTGAGTGGCAGGATGCGGGCATGGCCCCCGCGGAGACTCACGGATGTACACCTGTGAATCGAGGTCAAACTGCCGCCACAAGGCTATGTCTGGGACTCAAGCTCACCCATTACGAACCAATACTCCAGCCCACCCCACTTGCTTCTCCTGTCATCCTCTGATAACGCGGAATCGGCGAGCTCCCGCCACTGCTTCGTGACCGGTGCTTCGCAGTACACGTCTACGATGGCCTCTACCCCATGGTCCTTGTATACCTCGCGCACGAAGTCGTATATTGTCTCAAACCGGCCTTGCTTATACTTGCTGCGGTAGAAGGAGAAGGTGGAGAGGAGATGCGTGTGCGTGTCGACGATGGGTGTGGCTTGCGCATCGGGGCGCGCGGGGTGTTGCGGGAGGATGAGGTGCTCTTCGCTGGGGACGGAGGACTTTTTCTTGCCCATTTTGCGTGCGGGTTGCGGGCGGTAGTTGGTTGAGTATGGACGGAGATTGGGGAGAGCGAAGATGGGGCTTGGATGAGATATGTGTGAGATTGCGACGGACCGGTGCCGGGCCAGCGTGAGTCTCAGCAACGGTAGAGTCATGCGCGAGGTTTTCCAAGTTATGCCTGAAGCCTGTAGTAGACTGTACAACTCTCTCAATGACTGGAGGAGATGCGGGCTGATCTTGGGCTGGCGAGAGAGGGCCTACGCGAAGTCGAAGGAGAAGAGTAAGAGCTGTGCGGAGGTCATGTTGCCTGAGCTCGTTCAATATCGTTCTGTTCTCGGATGCGCACGACCACGAATATCCCCCCGTCATGTACACACACGAGGGCAACATTGCAGTGCCCAAAGGACAAAGTGGATGGGAGCAAGGCCATAAGCGAGCTTCGTGTGCCTTGCGGGTGTGGATAGAAGACGATGATCATTCAGATGCACGGCGTACTGAGCGAGGTAATATTCTGCTATAGCCTCCGATCTTTGACCCCGCGATCTCCGCCAGTCTCTACGCCCACACCAGCCACGAGGGTGAAAAGAAGCCCCAGCCATGTGTCGCGAATTTGACGAGGCGAGCTGCATATGGAGAAGACCGGGCTTGTGTCGATCACGGAGGCAAGCGCGGTGCTGACGGCAAAAGGCTGATCGCGCGGGGAGCGTTGCGCCCGACGCGGTGTTGTGCGGGAAAGAGACACGTCGTCGGACAGGGTGTGGGAGGCGGCAAAGAGACGAAGGCCGGGGCCGCGAGAGGTCGGGAGGAGGAGAGGGACGAGACGCCCAGGGAGGCTCTCATCGCTGCACCGGTTTCTTGCGCGGACACGTCCTCTCCTCTCACACTCCTCGCCCAGCCCGACTCGAAGGCTATAAGACACCGCGCACCGTGGCTCGCGACTCTCCAAAACGCACGCAGACCCCCGCCGCACCAGCAGAAAGCATGGACATCTCGTCAGTGACCCCCACGACGCCCCCGCGCAGACCACCGTATGCTGAGCCGTCCTTTCACTCTTGCAGCTCCGTTCTCCAGGGTGGCTACCACCACCCGCTCTCGCGCTCGTGGCAGGCACAGCGCACCCTCACAAAGTCCATGCTCATGTACCCCATCTTCATCACCGACGAGCCCGACGCGCACGTCGAGATCCCCTCGCTCCCCGGTCAGGCCAGGTGGGGCGTGAACAAGCTTGAGGAGTTCCTCGGGCCTCTCGTGAAGAAGGGCCTCCGCAGCGTCATTCTCTTCGGTGTCCCTCTGCACTGCGAGAAGGTATGCACTCGCCCTACCGCTACCCTGCTGTCAAGCTAATCACATGCATACAGGATGACCGCGGCAGCCCAGCAGACGACCTGAACGGGCCCGTCATCTCTGCCATCCGCAAAATCCGCGCCCTCTTCCCCGAGATTTACATCGCGTGCGACGTCTGCCTGTGCGAGTACACCTCTCATGGCCACTGCGGCGTCTTCCGCGCTGACGGCACCATCGACAACACGCCCTCTGCTGCGCGCATCGCCGAGGTCGCGCTCGCGTACGCGCGCGCCGGTGCGCACTGCGTCGCCCCGAGCGACATGATGGACGGTCGTATCAAGGCTATCAAGCGCGCCCTCATTGACAACGGATACGGCAACCGCTGCACGCTCATGTCGTACTCGGCCAAGTTCGCGAGCGCGCTGTACGGCCCTTTCCGCGACGCGGCTGGGAGCGCGCCGTCGTTTGGCGACCGAAAATGCTACCAGCTCCCGCCAACGGCTAAGGGACTTGCGCGACGTGCTATTGTGAGTCGACATATGCGCGTGTGAGTTTGAGCGCAGTGCTGACTGATTTCTCCCTAGAAACGCGACGTCGAGGAGGGCGCGGACATCATAATGGTCAAGCCTGCTTTGCCATACCTGGACGTCATTCAGGATGCGAAGGAGCTCGCGTCTGACCACCCGCTCGCTGCTTACCAAGTCAGCGGCGAGTACGCCATGGTTGTTGCCGGTGCGCGCGCTGGGGTATATGACCTGCGAACGATGGCGTTCGAAACGGTGGAAAGCATGGTCCGGGCAGGTGAGTTCACCAATCCTGCCTGTTGGGTTTGCCGTACGAGCTGACCTGACGTGTCTAGGGTGTACCCTTATCCTGACATACTTCACCCCGCAATTCCTGGACTGGCTGGACGAGTGATGTGTATTAGGACGTGACAACTTACTGTAAGCGGGAACGGGAATGTAGCTGTAGACGTTTCTTGTAATGGGGCGGAATGGAGGTGGTATCAATGTAAACCGAGCTCAACTGGATGATCGCGAGAGACAATCAGACGAGTACGACGGTGCTGTCCTGAATGTGAGCGTGCCCATGCATGAACGTGAACGGTCCAAGGCGTCTATTGGGCGCTACCGGGCCTGCGTGGGCGTCTGCGTCTCGGACGCTCCTCTCTCCTGCGCTGGTCTTCTCCCCTCCGCTCGTTTCCTCTCCCGTTCTCTCTGGCCTGGCCTCTCTCATGGCGGACGTTCCAAAACTAAGCATCACGCTGCTGGGAGCAGGGCAGGAAGTTGGCCGTTCATGTTGTGTCATGCAATACCGTGGTCGGACCATCGTCTGTGACGCCGGGGTTCACCCTGCATACAGCGGCATTGCCTCGCTCCCTTTCATAGATGAGCTCGACTGGAGTACCGTAGACGTCCTGCTAATTACTCAGTATGTCTAACCCGTATTTGTGTTGCTTGTGCTGCTCACGGTTACCCAGCTTCCATCTCGACCACGCCGCCGCCCTGACCTACATTATGGAGAAGGTCCGTGGCAAATGCTTCTCCGCATACCCAACGCTTATACCCCTGCAGACAAATTTCCGAGACGGAAAGGGGAAGGTGTATATGACCCACCCTACCAAGGCCCTCCACAAATTCATGATGCAGGACTTCGTTCGCATGAGGTATGTTTAATGCGCGTCTTCCGACCGACAGCTAAACGTCGCCTCCCAGCTCGTCATCAACAGACACCTTGTTCACTCCGCTCGAAATGTCTATGTCCCTCGCTTCCATCATCCCCGTCTCTGCACACCAAGTCATCACTCCCTGTCCTGGTGTCACTTTCACGCCCTACCACGCTGGTCACGTTCTCGGGGCTTGCATGTTCCTCATCGACATTGCTGGGCTCAAGATTCTGTACACTGGTGACTACTCTCGGGAAGAGGACCGGCACTTGGTCAAGGCTGAGATTCCGCCCATCCACCCTGACGTCTTGATCGTAGAGAGCACCTACGGTGTCCAGAGTCACGAGCCTCGAGAAGACAAGGAGACGCGCTTCACGAATCTGGTGCACTCTATCATTCGCCGGGGCGGTCACGTTCTGCTGCCGACCTTCGCTCTGGGACGCGCTCAGGAGCTGCTGCTGATTCTGGACGAGTACTGGACGAAGCACCCCGACCTGCACAATGTACCGATATACTATGCGTCGAGCCTCGCCAGGAAATGCATGGCTGTGTACCAGACGTACATCCACACCATGAACTCCAACATCCGCACACGATTCGCGAAACGCGACAACCCTTTTGTATTCAAGTACGTCCTCTGTTCTACCGTCTTGAATTCCTGCTGACGTCACCCGGTCAGATATATCACGAATGTATCCGGCACGCGAGGATGGGAGCGCAAAATCGCCGAAGGCCCGCCTTGCGTGGTGCTCGCATCCCCCGGCTTCATGCAGTCCGGCCCCAGCCGAGAGCTCCTTGAAGTCTGGGCCCCCGACTCACGGAACGGTCTGATCGTCACCGGGTACTCTATCGAAGGAACGATGGCGAGGGTGAGTGCCTACCTCAGGACCTGCCGGTGCCTCCGTTCTCGTGTACCACTCGTCCGTGTTGTATGTACCATGCGAAGCAATGGACAGTTTCCCTTCCTCTGTGTGGCGTGTGCGGTCGGGCTGTGAGCGTGTGTGAGTCGGTATTCATGCGTTTTTACCCTTGTTATGTTAGGACATCCTCACCGAGCCCGAAGAGATCACGACGATGAAGGGCAACACGATCCCGAGAAAGATCTCGGTCGACTACATGTCGTTCAGCGCGCACGTCGACTACTCGCAAAACTCTGAGTTCATGGAGCTCGTCAAGCCCCAGCATATCGTGAGCACTTTAGCTGCGGTTTCTTGTGTACAAGTCTAACCGTAGTGTGATCATAGGTTCTGGTACACGGGGAGGCCACGGGTATGGGACGTCTGAAGGCGGCGATGCAAGATAGGTACAAAAGCCGCGACGAGGAGATCAAGATCCACACGCCCCGGAACCTCGAAACCCTCGAGCTGACGTTCCGCAGCGAACGTGTCGCCAAAGTACGTCGCCCCTCCCCCGTCCACTCCTCCTTGCAAAGTCTGACATGCGTGCATGTTGGTAGGCGATCGGCACCCTCGCGAACAAGCCCCCGCAGCCGAACGACATCATCTCGGGGCTGCTAGTGGCGAAGGACTACTCGTACACGCTGCTCGACCCGCGCGACCTGCGCGACTTCGCGGGACTGACGACGTGCGTGGTCACGCAGCGCCAGAAGGTCGCGCTCGGCGTTGGCTGGGACCTCGTCCGCTGGCACCTGGAGGGGATGTTCGGCGCGGTCGAGGAGGGCGTGGACAAGGACGGGGTTGTTACGATGCGGGTAAGCACCTTCGATCGGATACGAGGATGCGAATTGGTGCTGACGGGGTAGGAATGGGCGATAGGTTATGGGCGCGGTGGATGTGAAGCAGACCTCGGAGCACGAGCTGACGCTGGAGTGGGACTCGAGCGCGAGCAACGACATGATCGCGGACTCGACGCTCGGGCTCATCACTGGGATCGACAAGAGTCCGGCCTCTGTGAAGCGTCAGTCATATCTCCCTAACTCCGTGCATCCGTGCATGTACTCACATGCCTGCCATGTTTCCAGTGACGACGCACGCCCACACCCACACCCACGCACCGAAGCACGCACATCCGCACGCGGACGTGACCGACCCGGTGACGCGCATACAGCGGCTCGCGTGGTTCCTCGAGGAGCACTTCGACTCTGTCGAGCTGCACATGCCCGAGGAGCTCGAGGAGGCGGCCCCTGTGGCGGATGGCGACGAGGACGACGAGCGCGTGCCGTCGCTGCTCGTGCAGATATACGAGGCGGAGGCGGTGATCAACTTGCGCACGATGGTAAGTCGCGCAAGCCCTCATGGATTAGCGATGGTTGCTGACGCTCGCCCGGCGGTGACAGACGGTGGAGAGCACGAGCGAATCGCTGCGGAAGCGTGTCGAGGCTGTCCTGGACATGGCTGTGTCTACCGTCAGCTCGCTTGGGGAGGCGTTCACCGCGGGCGCGCCGCTGCATCTGGAGGATGTTGCGCCGGCCGGAGAAGCAGAGAAGACTGGCGCGTCGGCGTCACCTCTGCCGCCTATTGCAGAGGAGTCGCAGGGCCTGGAGGCAACCGCCGAAGACACGTCTGCGAAGGAGGAGGGAGCCGAGGCCAAGCCAGAGGTTCAAGAGGAGACGAAGGAGGAGACGGAGACGAAAGAGGGTGCGCAGAACGGAGACGCCGGTGAGGAGGGAGACGATGATGACGAGGACGGCGATGACGACGATGGGATTTTGCAAGTACATGCATAGTCCCGCAGTAGTCGTTGAGCTCGTGTTGTGTGTGCCGTGTCGTATTGTATCACTACATTTGTCTGTATGCTCCCTTCAGCGCTCATGACGTTCCAGTAAAGAAATCGGAATGCCACGGGGTGAGTGAGTTGGGATCGAAACCCATCCTCGCAATCATAATGCATAGTCGCAGCGGACTCAAGAATATCCTACGGAACGCTTTCTTGGTACCTATACAATACAACCATACAACCAATAGACACCTGCCAGACTACCGTTTCTAGACCATGAGAGCCGCGATTTCCTGTGGGATGACGGGACGCTTCTTCCACTCTGCCTCCCACCCAGAAGCTGCACCGTTCTCCCCATTCGTGCTAGGCAGCCCAAACACAGCGGTTACCAGCCAGATGTCTCCCGCTTCAGGCTCATGCTCGTCCATGAGGGTCGGTAGCACCGCGCGGGGGACCATGAGATTCGTGTTCGCATCCGTCCTGAGAGCCTTGCCCTGCCTGCTCGGCCTGTCGCGCAATTCCGCAATTCCAGATACGCCAGCTTTGGATGTCGCGCGAGCTTCGCTCCCCCTCTCGAGCGTCCCGAATGCTTCTCCCGTGGACGGTTCCAGCGCCCTGTCGTCGGGGCCCTGTCCATAGATCGCCCAACCACCCTCTGCGGAGATGAGCTTGCGGCCAGACTTGATGCGGTGGATACGGAGATGCCAGAGCGGAACATCGGGGGTAGGCGGCACGAGCCAGGTTTCGACAGAAACGTCCTTCCACGGGTACCACATCGAGTGCAGCCACCGGCCGTCCTCGATGCGCGCCTCCTTCGTCTCGCGGCGGAGCTTCCACGTCTCGCCGTCGTCCGCGCTGAGCGCGAGCGCACTGTCCGCGCCGTGCTCCTCGAGCGTGAGGCTGCCGACGGGCACGCTGTACCCGAACGCGGACGAGTACGCGAACTTGCCGTACTTGGCGGCGCTCTGCTTGACGGGGTACGAGCACTGCTGCCCGGAGGAGAGTATGTAGGTGTGCCCGCCGAGGTTCGTCGCGATGTGCAGCGGCTTGTGGAGCGCCTTGACGGTGTTGCGGAGCGCGGCGGGGTACGGCTCTTCCGGTGAGGCCCAGAAGGGGTGCGTCTCGGGGAGGGCGAGCGGGATGAAGGACTTGCAGAACCAGTACGGGCTGCCCGGCGAGTTGTAGTTCTCGGTCATGTTGTGGTTCGGATAGACGAAGCCGATGGTGAACGTCCCGTCCGGATAGTATGCGCCCGGCTGGCGCGCCCACTGGCGCAGATTGCGGAGCTGGAGGCCCTTGACGGCGCCCCATGTCAGCGGTGCGGGAGGCTCGACGTCTGCGAAGGCGAGGGCGCCCCAGAAGGAGGACATGGCGGCGCGGTAGGTAAGACTTCTCCCGAAAGGGATCGCGCGTCCTGTTTTTAGCCGTGTGAGCGCGATGCGACTCATGACCCTGTCAGACGGAGGGACGGTGTACCTTCTTCATCGAAGTAGTGCACGAAGTCGAGCGCGAATTTGCGGGCGCGCGAGCGGAACTCCTCGCAGCGCTCCGGGTCTTCCTTTTGCGCGAGTTTGGAGTAGACGAGTTGGGCGTATTGGATGGCAAAGGACGAAGAGTAGTAGTCGAGTTGGACCACTCCCTCGGGACCGTCGCGGGACCAGCCGTCTCCGATATAGAACGTGTCGAGGTGGTCGAGGTCCGCTTTCATGCGTTTGGCGTCAAACCTGGGAGAGCCGACTTTCGAAAGCCCAAGGTTCGCGAAGACCTATGCGGTCACAATTCAGCACAGAGCATGTGTCGAATGTTGGACAACCCACTCTGAACCAAAGCCAGTTTGTGTTGGGCATTTCCTTGTCGTTCATGCCTCCGAGCCACTCCTCAAGATGCCGCTTGCCTTCGTCCGGAAGAGGGTCCCAGAGGTGCTCCTTCGCTACCGAGAGCGAGAAACCGATCGCGGAGCATTCGACCATGCGCTGGTCTTTGTTGCGCATGTTGCCCCAGAACTCTTCGTGGTCCGGGTTCGTGCCGTTTGCAAAGCCTCTGACCCACCGTTCGACGCCTGGATACGAGCCTCCGCCGGCGAGAAGAGAAGCAAGCCCCCAGATGGGGCGCGAGAAGCCCTCGAGCTGGGCGGCGGCCTCGTCGTAGTGTGTGCCAGTGAAGCCCAAGTGGATACGTGCACCTCCCGGGGACGTATGGGGCGCGAGAGGATCGAGAAGGCCGATGAGGTACTGCGCAAGCTCGGCCTTGGTGCTAACCGGGTTGGATGCAAACGGGGTGGTGTTCGCGAAGGAGGACATGGCGGGCGAGATGGCTGAGAGCTGGCAAGGATGTCGGGGCTATTGTGTCCGCCATCTCTGTGGTACTTATGAGTTCTGGAGGAGAAGGGAGGTCAGGAGCCCGAGGCAGCCGGACCGTGGCGGGGGAGGCTATTGCGAGTCACGGTCCGAGGCTCCTCCGTCGATCACTATTGCACTCCTTTATCGATTCTCTGCCTGGTTTTCCAAGACTCGCTATGTGTCCGAGACCGCGTGTACTGAGAAAGACGATGGAATCAGGCTGGGGTGTGGGCTGCATGGATGGTTACGGGTACGAAGGGCGATGGTAGTGCAGTGGTGCAGTTCAAGGAGCAGTCTGCGCGCGACTCGACGTTGCGGGCGCATCGGCACGTCGGCCCGCATCCGAGTCCTGAACCAAGCTTCACTCTATGGGATCTCGTGAGTAGCAGCTACATTTTATGAGGAAGCATAGCGTAGAATAGTGATACATATGTTTTGGGTTCCCATTCCTGAGCGATTCTCTCTTATACCTGCCTCAACTCCTGCCGCCCCTGCCACGAAGATTCGGAGGTCCCTTCGAGCGTGTCTCTGGACATTAGCCGCTCTTGGAGACTCCTCAGATGAGTCTCGTCACCATCATGCTCGCCATCGTTGTTGTTTTCGGGTTCACCGACATGGAGGGGCGCTCCGATGTTACCGAGGACCGACGAAGAGAAGCGCATAGTCGTAGAGTGCGTTAGATGCACCGAGTACGACGTGGTTTCCGTGTCTGAGGCGTCGAGCATGCGTAGGTTGAGAAAGAAGCGGGTGACGATGATGGACATGAAACTGGGTCGGCGGGGGGCGAAAGTCAGCAGTTGGACAATAGACGCCTGCGGGGAACGAAGCTTTGCGCCGCAACTAACGTGCACGAGATGAGCAACAACATGATGTCTCTCTGGATACGAGTAGCTGTCAGTTTCATATCCATTTACAAGTCTGGATACGTACTGTCTGATTCACGACGATCGTCACGACGTGTACACCTAATGAAAGGCTGATTCGCGGGTGAGTTGGGTTAACACTTTGGTTTCCAACTGGGCAGGGCACCTGAAGAATGTCGACCCTAGGGATCTCTTGTTATGAGATGTTATATTAAGAGCGACATTGTGGCTCACCATCTCGCAGCATCAGACTGACGAATGAAGTCTTCATGTGAAGTTTCCTGGCTGCCATCATAGTCCCCAGTGTCCGATAGAAGGTGATCCCGAGGACGAGCAGGTCCATGACGATCACACAGACTTGACCTGCTAGTCGCGCTACAAAGTCTCATAATTCAAGCCTATCCCTGCCGCCACGAACACAATGCATTGCATACCTCTGCGGACATTGGACATCAGCCTGAAGGTCTCGGTCGCAAAGATGCGATAATGCGACGAACCTTGTCCAGTCATCGCCGTTGATGCCATCGTGCTCGTTCATGGAGTAAGCACACCCAGTAAATGGGTGCGGCATAGAAACCGTCCTGCGTGACCAAAATATGCCAACCTAAACCACAGGTGTCAGGTAATATGCGCCGCTGTTGCATACCCGATGGACTGACAAGGTTTGTAGGAATAGAAACCGAGCCTAGCAGAACGACTATGATCGTCCAAAACCATCTGCGATTATTGATGGCATGTATTCGTAGCGCTGAGAATACTGCGATGGGGACAGCATGAGCGAGAAGACTTCGATGATGCACGAATGCACAGACCGGTGTAGAAGGCCGTGAGCAAGGTTGGACAGAGGACTTGTAGAGCTGCTGGTGCTACACAGCTGCATCCGAGGTAAGCGTGTATTCCTTCATGTGCGAGCGTGATGGTACCTCTACAGACGGATTAGCATCGGCTTGACCGAGGTGGCACGGGCGTAAGACAAACTTACCGAGTCTAACTTCCAAGGAACGAGCCCCCACAGCCACAGCGTTAGGGCATATAATAGCAGCGTATAGCGGTTGCAGAGGAACAGAACAGTGGGAACAGTGATTTTGCGACCCCAGATGACTTCGCGTTCCATCCGGATCGTGAGGACGTACTCGTACAGGATGAGGGCTATCGTCACAGTTAGAATACTACCATGTAAGCGAGGGTTTAACGGCGCACCGATACAGCCCGCTTGTAGATAGTATCCTTCGGGTATGCTGCAGAAGCGTGACTGGTCAGAGAATGATTGTACGGGTACAGCGCGGGCCTACAATATCCTGCGAAGGGCATCTTCCAGAGACTCCTGTGCATCGTCGCTGCTCGACACTGACATCCACAGCGGAACGTGAAGGACACGATAGGATCTGGGTTAGCGAGGATGAGCACCGAGCACAGGATGCGTTGCGGGTAGAGACGGGATTTTCAGTCTTTTAGCTGCCATCAAGGCGCGAACGCTTGTCTCTGATGGGGCAATGCGGTGAATGCGGTGAGTCTGCGAGCTGCCAAGGCTGTGCAGCGTCGTGCATTTGAAACGGCGGGCAAAGGGACGGACGTCCTCTGGTACGCGTGCCTGGTGCGCAAGGTTTCATGCCATGTCTGACAGTAGAGGTCTCAAAGCCGATTCCGGATAGCGGGGTCGTGCCAGATATCTCTGAGCGCTGAGCGCCAAGATGTGTCGTAGGGTTGGCAGATACAAGTGATCACGAGAGGCGAGACGGCGGTAAGAGAGTCATAAGCTCTAGCATGTCAATATTGGTCCTTGGAAAGCTAAAGAGACATAGACGTGTGATGTATTGCAGGCTGAGCTCGAAGCGGAAGGAGTTGGAGATGAACGAATGGTAGGCCGGCTGCTGCCAGTACTGAGAGATCGGCTTCGAGATACGCTACAAGAGATATCCTGATGAGTCGCTGGGCTTAGCAATGCTGGAGAACAGGCTTGAAGTCGAGATGGACGTCGGCGGCCAGAGAGGGTGGCGGGGGCGGCTATAGTTGTGGGTGCATCGGGGTGCCGGCCCGGCGGCGCACTCGTCGCCGGTGGCACAATGTTCCCGCCCCCGAACCCCGCCTCTCCCCGCCCTGCCTTGCTCTCGCACCACCACCTCCAGCTTCGTGCTCTCGCTCGCGACGGCTGAGGATGGCTTCCTACACCTACGTCGACACGCCGAATCTCAACCTGGTACGTTCATGTCGTCACATCACTCCTGTGAGCGAGGCTCGTGATTCTGACCTTCTCTTCTGGTTGTAGGTGTGCTGCATCTGCAGGTGTGTTCCCAGGCATCTGGCTCCACGCACCGATGTCTAACAACGCTCAAGATCCCCATTCGTTGAGCCCTGCACTACCCGGACGTGTTCCCATACCTTCTGCTACGAGTGCATCTCCCAAGCCATCTCCATCAACTGCCATTGCCCCATCGACCGCACTCCGCTTTCCCTCCACGACCTCGCCCCTGCTGATCCCGTCATACGCAATGTCTGTCTTACAACTCAATCATACACGGCGGCGAGCTGACGCGCATGACAGTTGGTAGACGAGCTTCTCGTGCAGTGCCCTCAGGACCATCTCGGCTGCTCCTACACTTGTCAGCGCCTTCTCCTACCAGTGCACCTCGCAGAAGCTTGTCAATACGTCCAAGTCCGATGTCCGAACCCCGCTTGCGCACAGCATATCCTAAGGGGAGCCTTCGACAGCCACCGTTGCGAAGACACTGGCAGCGAGGGTTCGGTCGAGAAGACGCAGCACCAGGGCAACGACAAGAGCGACAGTCCCGAGGTACATCCAAGTCCTTGGCGGGTACCTCCCGATATCCTCATGCTGACACACTCATCTGCAGCAGACCGAAACCGACGACACCGCAGAAACTTCTACGGACAGCCCTCATTTGACTTCACGACCTTCGTCCAACGACTTAGCCGCGGAAAACGCAATGTTACGCCTTCGACTCTCAGCGTTGGAGAACGTCGTCCACGCGTTGCGTAGCGAAATGTACGCCGTGAAGCACGCCCTCGGACCATGGTATAGGCCCGACGTACACTTCTCCCCCCAACCACAGGCAGAGCCGTCTTTCGCAGCGTCTGAGGCAACCGAGCGCCCTCCATCAGAAGCCGTAGAACAGGACCTCAGTCATTTATCAGAACCGTCCCCTCCTGTGCTTCCTGAGGATCCTTCTGACATAGCCTCGTACTTCCCGACCCCGGAAGAGTCTACACGAAACATTCAGTCTCGACCACGTCGGTCTCGAGCTACTACAGACGCCGCCCGAATACAGCAGCTACCCGCGCAATCGCCTACATCACCAACCACCTCCTATCCAACAACGTTTCCTAATGCCACCGCTGTCGGATACGGCCTTAGCGGACCTAGCGTGATGTACAGTTCTACATCCTTCGCAACGCCTGGCGCTGTCCCTGGCATGTCTTATTCCCAAGGCACCGCCGTTCCAGCGAACTCTCCAACAGCTTTCACCATCCCACCGCTCGATCCTACCATTCCACTTCCGGACACCCTGGCGACACTCCACTCATCTCTGGTGACGCTCGCCGGCTCCCTCGGCGCTCTCGCTGAAGCACGGGGCTCGGAATCCTTGCGGACCGCGGAAGAGATGAGAGGGATGCGTGCTGCCATGCACGGGCTGCGCATGCAGGTATGTCCACCGCCGGCTGACATATTCAAGTGCAGTCGAATCTGACGGCGAATCGCATGATAGATGCACGACATTCTCACGTCGAGGACACATACCCCCGGACAAGGATCGAATGGCCCGGCCGGGGGGAGTGCGGACTCGGACGGCCCCGAAGCGGTACCTCTTGGGATGGGCATGTCGCCTTGGTCGGGGTACGCGCCCCGGCCGTACGGACAGTATCCTCTGTACCCACATCCGTACCCGCTCGCGCACCTGGGGATGCCGCACGCCCCGCCGACGAATATCACGAAGCTCTGAGCGTTCAGCGCACGGCCGTGCGCTGTCTGTCATACGATGAGTGATCATCCGCGCGAGGCGATGGCCGCCCGCGCACACATACGCCCACGGGCGTGCCCGGATCGCATGGGTGACGTGCGCGTCCACACGGGGCGCGAGTCTGTGCCGGGGTGACGGTGGGTGGTCAGCGGTCGGCGCTGAGCTGTGGATGAGAAAGGCGAGCCGGAGGGCATGATGCACCTTGGAGACGGGGAAGGGTGGATCCGCACGGGCGTGCTCATCTATCAGCGAGGCAAACTGGCGCGCTCCCTGGCTCGCTCCCTCCTACGGCTATATTGCGACGCGTGTTGCGATCCCTTCCCTCTCCTCGTCCATGCGTCTCACTCGTGTCCTGGCTGCGGGCGGGATGCTGCTCGCCCCTCCGACCGACCTATGTGCGCGCGCTCCGGTCCGGCCGCACATCCCCCGGAGCGCAACGTGCAGTCCGACGAGGTCTTTTGACATACACTCTCCTTGCCTGCTCCAAGGTTCAGAACGCGCCTCGTGGCTTGTGCCCATCCCGCCACTATCAAAGGCTGGCATTGCCCGCCGCGTTCGCACGGGACGGCGAACGCTGTCTTAGCTCAAGCTCGCACCATCGCCTCTGATATCAGGTCTCGGGAGATCAGGAGAAACGGACCACGGTGCCGTCGGGGGCGGTGCACCGTAGTACGTGCCCAGCCAAGTAGTTTTTAGGATCCGAAGGCGTGTTAGTGACATACGCATCTTGTCATTGTTACAGAGAGCGGATGTAAGGCTATCACGACATGATGAGGTGGCAGTTCGCGAGGATGCGGGATGCGGGATGCGGATCCGCACGTCACTCTCTAGCTCGTCAATAGTCCGGCAAACTACCACCCGCACGCTGTTCGCCACCGCGGCCTCGGGTCGCTGTGCGGCGGGGAGGCGCGCTTCGCGGGGTGCGCGCACTGAGAACATGGACCGGAGCGAGCACTGGCACAGGCGCACGGACGGATGGCTGACGTCGGGAGAGTGGAGTTTGCCTCGCGGGGACGACGATCCGCATGGGGTGATTGATCACGTCGAGCGAGGTGGGCTAGCGCGGCTCTGCATACACACTACAGTATGTACAGATGACAGCAAGAGTGTATGTACAGCGCGCTGCCAGGCCGACGTCGACCGCACCCGAGCGAGTGCTAGCGCTGTGGGTCCGCGCGGTCGCTGCACTGCGCTCGGGAGCGGGGGTGGCAGACAGCGACAGCACCAGTCGTCGACAGCGGTGGGAAGCATTACCAGGCGGACATAACGCCCGTCGGGGAGAAGTACCGGTATGTGGGTGGTCGCGCGGCAGGGACAGACAGACTGAGACAGAGGTCAAAGAAGCCCATAATCGAACAAGCAAGGGACGACAGATGGAGATGGAGACGAGGCGGAGACGACTATACGGATTCTACAGTAGGCTACGACAGACAGACACCGTCGCCTGGGGAGCCAGGCGAGTGCAAGTGGGGCAAGGACAGGAGGGCGCGCTGCGGCCGGATCCGAGTCGCGAGGGACAGGAACGGCGCGCGCGATAACAGGAAGGAAATGACGAATAAGTGTTAAGGGACGCGGGGCGGACGGCGAGAGGATGCGGGGTGATGGATAGCTGTACACACGACGGACAGAAAATGTATGGTACCTGGTGGAAGATGGAGGGGGCGATGTAAATAAGGGGAGATGGCGGGACCGGGCGCGAAGTCCGTGAGTGGGCGGTTGCAGGGGGCGGGAGCTGATTGAGTGACTGGAGGACAGCGGTGGGGAGAACGACGAGAAGTGACAGAGGGACGAGGGGGATGCGGGTGCGAGAGAGGCCGGGAGTATTAGGCGCAGACATGTACGGCGGGGCGGTAGCTATGCTAGCAGGGACTGTCCGAGGAATGCGAGCAGAGTACAGGGAGCGATGAGGCCAGACGACAAGAGGGACAACAGCGACGCACAAAGGATAGTGTACATGCTGGGAGGCCACCGCAATCGCGGATTGACCTCTCGAGCAAGGCGAGTGGGGAGCAGCAGCGGGGATTTTGGCAGATCAGAGGGGCTACGGGCACATACCGCGCGCCCGCGCTACGAGTACTGCATGTACCCGCCCATGAAGTGCACGCCCTCCGACGCGGGCACGCACATGTGCCCGAGCTCGATCGCGCCCGCCGCGTACGCCTGCTGGTTCTCCTCCTCCGGGATGTGCCCGTCCGCTCCGCTGTGCGGGTACACGTACCCTTCGTACAGCGTCGGGAAGTGCCCGATCGGGCCCTTTGCGTAGTGCTGCCCCTGGTCCTGCACGTATCCGTAGTCCCCTTCGCCATTGTCAGGCTGCTGTTGCTGCTGGTGCGGCTGGCTGTACATGGGGTATTGCAGCTGCGCCTGGTCGTCCTCGGCCGGGTTTGGCTGGTGGTGCTGCTGGTATGCACGCACCGGCTCGGGCTCACCCTGGAGAGCATATGCGAGCTCGCTCGACGACGTATTTCTCGGGTGGTTCTGGCCCTGGATGTGGCTCCCGCTCGCGGTATGCTGCTGCTGCTGCTGCGTGGTATCGTGTGACATGGTATGCTGGTTGCCGCCGTTGTTGCTCCCCGCGGAGACCGTCGACGCAGACGACGGCGAGGGGTATCCGTCCCCGTCTGGGGGTGTATGCATGTGGGTGTCGGGCGTGTGAGGCTGCACCTGCGCGTGATGCGTAGGGTACACGTTTGGCGAGAGGTGCGAGTTCGAGTTCGCGTGCCGGAGCTGGTGCTGCTCGTGCATCCCAGGCGGCGCAGGTGTGCCGCCGTTGCTCCCTACGTCCATCTCCGAGAACATGCCGAGGAACTCGGATTGGCTGTGGTTCGCAGGGAGGGTCAGGACCGCACATGACAACATTGTGATCCAAGCGCCTGCAGGAGATACCACTCACCAGCTCATCCGCCGACTGGCGCAGACATCGCCCTCCTCGCCGTTCTCGGACACATACGCGCTCGTCCAACTGCCCTCGCTTCCCCCGATGCTCGCGATACTCCCGAAACGCGAGAGCGGCGCGCCGCTGCTCTCCTCCGTGTCCCCATCCGACACACCGCTCTCGCTCGTGCGCCTGAGGCTGAGCAGCGGCGGCGACGCCCCGTTGGGCGGCGTGCCCGAGGACGAGTTGGACCCCGACGAGCCCGCAGGCGCGAACGGGTTCCCGAACGAAAAGTTCGGCGAGGGCAGCGGGCCGGGTACGGGTGCGGGTGCGGGCCGCTGCGAGATCGCGTAGCCGCCGCCGAGGCCGCCCATGCTGAACGGGTCGCCGCCGTCCATGTGCAGCGGGGAAACGCCCATGCTCATTTGCGCGTGCGCCTGCATCAGGCCGAGCGAGGAGCCGTCGATAGAGTGCCTTGGCGCGAGGAGATCGTACGGCGCGTGCGGCGGCGGCTGGTTGTACCCCTGCGAGTGCGAGAGTGAGACGGGGATGGGCGAAATGTCGTACTGGTGCTGGCGCTGCGCTGCCAGCTGCGCGCGGTGCTGCGCCTGTGAGGGGAGAACGGGCTGCGAGTGCACATGCAGGTGGTGTGGGTGTGGCTGCGGCGAGTGCAAAGTCTGCGCGGGGGATGAGTGCGCGCCCGGGACGAAGGGCGCGGTGAAGCGCTGGGAGAGCATCGGGCGTCTGATCTGCTGCTGGGCGTGTGCGCCGTCCTCGGCTTCCGCGTAGTGATGGTGCGCGCCGTTTGCGCTCTGGGCGACGGAGATGTAGGGGTGGGCAACGAGGCGGTGGCTGCCGAGGTCGGTCGAGCGACGAGGCGCGTTGTGGTCGTACCCGCCGCGTCGGCGCAGGTTGCCTGCCACACCCATGCCCATTCCAGCGCCAAGCCCGCTGTGAGAGAATGTTGGAGGGAGCGACGTGCGCCGTTGCGAGTAGATCTCGGTAGGCGCGAGGTGGTTGTGCGAGTAGGAGGAGGTCGCGGCAGGCGGGTGGGTAGAGACGCGGACGTGGGAACTGTTGGGATAGCTTGCGGGACTTGGGCTGCTGAGTGCAGACGAAGACGCCGCGGAAGACGGAGGTGCTGCCGTGGCGATCGAGGGAGAAGCCCCTGCGGGAGGCCAGCCGGGACGAGGATGCGCGAGGGATCCACGGCGGCTATCAGGAGTAGAGTTGGACTGTTCGTTGTCCTGGAGCGCACTGGCGTTCGCGTTCGCGGGAGCACTGCTGCTGTCTGCCGTCGCGATGTTCTCCGGCGCTGCCTCCTCGGACGACTGTGGTGGGAGAGGCGACGGGGGAAGCGCTAGGGACGCCTCGTCCGCGTCTTCTGGCTCGTCGTCATCGTCATCGGCCTCTGGGCGAGGCGCGATCGGCGGGGTTGGAGTTGCGCTGGAGTCGGAAGACTTGCCAGCGATGGCGGCCTCTGCCTTCTTGGCCTGCTGCTTTGTTTTTGCACGGCGATTCTGGAACCAGACCTGGGGGGAAGAGCGTGATCAGACGGACACGGGGAGAGCGGACGACGGCGCGAGCGACGCGGGGAAGGAGGCGAGGAGAGCAAGTACCTGGACACCGCGGGGAGTCATGTCGAGCTCGGCGGCGAGCTTCTTGCGGAGGGACGCGTTTGGCTTTGTGTCATACTTGTACACGCCCTCGAGGACCTTGAGCTGTGCGCGGGTGGTGCGCTTGCGGTGCTTGACCTCGTTTGGGGTGTAGGGATAGAAGGTGCGGATATCGACCTGGGAGGGGTCCATGCCTGGGGGGATGAGGGCGGGGACGCAGGTCTGGTTCTGCTGCTGATGATGGGGATGAAGGGAATGGGGGTGGAGGGAGGGCTGTTGGTGGTGCAAGTGCTCAAAACCGGTTTGAGAGCCGGGGAGGGGGAAGGCCGGGTGCGCGTTCTGGGGCCTGTTTGGGTGGGGGAGGACGTGGTAGAGAGCGGGCTGGTGCTGGTGTTGCTGGTGCTGCTGGTTCTGGTGGTGCTGGTGGTTGTGGTGGCTATGGTTGTGGTTTGTGCTGGAGTGGTGGGAGGAGGAAGGATCGTGGGGTGGGATGTTTGCGCTGTCGGGGGCGGAGTCGGAGGGG